>CAJHQP010008622.1:0-26098 GCA_905132765.1 Moricandia arvensis | reverse complement strand
CCTAGTGGGGTCATGAAATAAAAATTCCTAAAGCTAAATGGGTTTTTCACCCTGAAATGCTCTAAGACATTAACTCTTAAACACATATAATAGAACCTAAATAAGCTTTATATCATGGCATTAATTAGTGGTAAATAACATACCTTTATCAGGAAAACGACAAAAACCCTAACTGACTCTATAAATAATCTACCCGTTAGTGGGTTTATGAATAGATTAAAACCAACACTTAGTGGGTTTCTGAAAAGATAAAAACCACCCCTATTGGGTTATGAAATCTAATTCCTAAAGCTAATGGGTTTCATCCCGAATTACTTAAACAATACTATAAAACACATATGATAGAACCTAAACAGAGCCCTATATCATGGCACAATAGTGGTTAATATCAGCCTTATCAGGACACTACAAAAAACCCAAACCGACTCTATAGATAAATCCAATCCCTAGTGGGTTTATGAAAGATTAAACCAACCCTTAGTTGGGTTATGAAAGATAAAACCTACCCTAGTGGTTTATGAAAATCTAAATCCTAAAGCTAATGTTTTCACCAGAAATACTCTACGACATACTCTAAACAATATAATAGAACCAAATATAGCTTTAAATCATGGCATAATATGGTAAAAATATCAGCTTTATCATGACAACTACAAAAACCAAACCGACCTATCAGATAAATCCAACCCCTAGTGGGTTTTATGAAAAGATAAACCAACCCCGAGGGGTTTATGAAATACTAAATCATGAAAAGCCTAATGAATTTTACACCCAAAAATACTCAAGCATAAATCTAAACACATATAAATAAAACCTAAGTATAGGCATATATCAAAGGCACGGTAGTGGTGAAATCAGCCTTATCACGAAACTTACAAAAAACCTTAACGACTCTATAGAAATCCAACCCTTAAGGGGTTTAATTGAAAAGATAAAACCAACCCCTAGTGGGTTTATGAATCTAAATCCTAAAGCCTAATGTGTTTTCACCAAAATACTCAAGACATACTCTAAAACACTATATAAATTGAACATATATAGGCTTATATCATGCATATAGTGGTTATATATCAGGCCTATCACCGAAACTACAAAAACCCTAACCGACTCTATAGATAAATCCAACCCCTAGTGGTTTATGAAAGATAAAACCAATCCTTAGTGGGTTTATGAAAAGAATAAAACCAACCCCTAGTGGGTTTGTGAAATCTTATTCCTAAAGCTAATACGTTTTCAACCCGAAATACTGTAAGACATAGTCTAAAACACATATAATATAACTAAATAAAGTTATAACATGCACAATAGTTGTAAATATCAGGCCTATCAGGAAACACAAAATCCCTAACCGACTCAATAGATAGAATCCAACCCCTAGTGGGTTTAAGAAAAGATAAAACCAACCCTTAGTGGGTTATGAAAGAATAAAACCCAACCCCTAGTGGGTTTATGAAATATAAATCATTTAAAGCTAATTGGGGTTTTCACCTGAAATTACTCTAAGACATACTCTAAACAGCATATAATAGAACCTAAGTAGAGCTATATATCATGCACAAATAGTGGTAAATATCATCCCTCATCAGGAACTACAAAAAAACCTAACCGACTCAATAGATAAAATCCAACCCGTAGAGGTTTATGAATAGATAAAACCACCCTAAGTGGGTTTTCTTAAATATATAAAAACCAACCCCTATTGGGTTTATTGAAATCTAATTCCTAAAAGCTAATGGGTTTTCACCCAAATGACTCTGAAGACATTACTCTAAAACACATATAATAGAAACTTAAACAGAGCCTATATCATGGCACAATAGTGGTAAAATATCAGGCGTTATCAGGAAAACTACAAAAAACCCAACCCGACTCTATAGATAAACCAACCCTTATGTTTATGAATGATAAAACCAACCCTTAGTGCGGTTTATGAAAGGAAACAACCCATTCCTGTGGGTTTATGAAACTAAATCCTAAAGCTAATGGGTTTTCACCGAAATACTCTCGACATACCTCTAACACACTATAATAGAAACCTAAATATAGCTGTATATCAGGGCAAAATAGTGGTAAAAAAATATCCAGTTCCTAAAAATCCCAACCGGGGGGGGGAAAAAACTTTTTAACCCAAAAAAAAAAAAAAAAAAAAAACCCCCCCCCCCTTAAAACCGGACCCTATTAGCATAAATCCAACCCCTAGTGGTTTATGAAAAATTAAAACCAACCCCTAGTTGGGTTTATGGAAAGATAAAACCAACCCCTAGTGGGTTTATTGAAATCTTAATCCTTAAAGCTAATGGGTTTTCACTCAAAATACCCAAGACATAATCTAAACACATTTAATAGAACCTAAATAGAGCATTATACCATGGTACAATAGTGGTAAATATCAGGCCTTATCACGAAACTACAAAAACCCTAACCGACTCTATAGATAAATCGAACCCCTAGTGGGTTTATGAAAAGATAAAACCAACCCTTAGTAGCTTTATGAAAAGATAAAACCAACCCTTAGTGTGTTTATGAAATCTAAATCCTAAAACTAATGTGTTTTCACCCGAAATACTCTAAGACATACTCTAAACACATATAATAGAACCTAAATATAGCTTATATCATGGCAAAATAGTGGTAAATATCAGGCCTTATCACGAAACTACAAAAACCCTAACCGACACTATAGAAAAATCCAACCCCTAGTGGTTTTATGAAAAGATAAACCAACCCCTAGTGGGTTTATGAAAAGATAAAACCAACCCCTAGTTTTATGAAATCTAAATCCTAATGCTAATGAGTTTTCACCCAAAATACTCAAGACATAATCTAAACACATATAATAGAACCTAAATAGAGGATATATCATCGCACAATAGTCGTAAATATCAGGCTTTATCATGAAACTACAAAAACCCTAACCGACTCTATAGATAAATCGAATCCTTAGTGGGTTTATGAAAAGATAAAACCAACCCTTAGTGGCTTTATGAAAAGATAAAACCAACCCCTAGTGGGTTATGAAATCTAAATCCAAAAGCTAATGTGTTTTCACCCAAAATACTCTAAGACATACTCTAAACACATATAATTAAACCCATATAGAGCTTATATCATGGCATAATAGTGGTAAATATCAGGCCTTATCACGAAATTACAAAAACCCTAACCGACTCTAGAGATAAATCCAACCCTAGTGGTTTATGAAAGATAAAACCAACCCTTAGTGGGTTTATGAAAAGATAAAACGAACCCCTAGTGGGTTTATGAAATCTTATTCCTAAAGCTAATACGTTTTCACCCGAAATACTCTAAGACATACTCTAAACACATATAATAGAACCTAAATAAAGCTTATATCATGGCACAATAGTGGTAAATATCAGGCCTTATCAGGAAACTACAAAATCCCTAACCGACTCAATAGATAAATCCAACCCCTAGTGGGTTTATGAAAAGATAAAAGCAACCCTTAGCGGGTTTATGAAAAGATAAAACCAACCCCCATTTAGGAAATATAAATCATAAATCTAATGGGTTTTCACCTGAAATATTCTAAGAAATACTCTAAACACATATAATAGAACCTAAATAGAGCTTATATCATGGCACAATAGTGGTAAATATCATCCCTTATCAGGAAACTAGAAAAATCCTGACCGACTCTATAGATAAATACAACCCCTAGTGGGTTTATGAAAAGATAAAAGCAACCCTTAGTGGGTTTCTGAAAAGATAAAACCAACCCCTAGTGGGTTTATGATATCTAATTCGTAAAGCTAATGGGTTTTCACCCGAAATACTTTAAAACATACTCTAAACACATATAAGAGAACCTAAATAGAGCTTATTCATCGCACAATAGTGGTAAATATCAGGCCTTATCAGGAAAATACCAAAATCCTAACCGACTCTAGATAAATCCAACCTCTAGTGGGTTTATGAAAAGATAAAACCAACCCTTAGTGGGTTTATGAAAAGATAAAACCAAACCTTACCCCTAGTGGGTTATGAAAAATAAATCCTAAAGCTAATGGGTTTTCACCTGAAATTCTCAAAGTCATACTCTAAAAACATATAATAGAACCTAACACTACAAGAAAACATGTGTTTTGCGAGGGCCAAATCCCTAGCAATTCTCTTGCAAAACGCGATTTGCTAGGAAATTGCTAGGGAAAAAAATCCCTCGCAAATCAGTACTCGCAAAAAAAATTCCCTCGCAAATCTCTCGCATAACTGCGAGAAAATTTTGTCCCTCGCAAATATCCCACAAAATTTCGACGACTATAGACCCTCGCAAAACCATAGCAATATTGCGATTGGCAAATACCCTCGCAAAAGTGCGACGGATATGGCTTTTCGCAAATTGGTCGCAATATTGCTATGGAAATATATCCCGCAATGCTTTAGCAAATTTTCTACGGAATTACGAGGACCCTGATAAGGTCCCTAGCAAATCCCTAGCAAATTTTCTAGGGAATTGCGAGGGTTATAATATTATTCGTTACAATTTTTAAATTTTTTTTAAATCAAATTTATTTAAAAAAATAATTAATATATATAATTTACGAAAAAAACATATCAAAAAAAAAATTCGACATTTATTACATAAAAAAATGCTTTATCATTTAATTAAAATAAAATACAAAAAGAAAACTAGATGTTTTGAGATTCATCTTCTGAATCTTCATCTTGTGAACTGTTTCCGGACATAGACAAATTAAGCATATTCGCCACATCTGAATCCTTTGTAGCAAGAAGTCTGAAGAGAGCGTCAAATTTGTCAAGGCGCTTGAGTTGACGTTTTTGGGTCTTGATCAACCGAGCTTGATCCTCGATAATCGTCTTCAAATGGCCATCCGGATCGGAAGTAGTTGAAGACGAAGTTTGAGCAGAAGTTAGAGACTTCTTGAGAGAACCAACACCAAAAATATGCCCCTTCTTACGAGGAGCGAGCTACAAAAAACAAAATCACAAAAATTAATATATAATTATTTAAAACTTCTAAAATGAAAACTAAATTAAAATTTAACCTACCTCACAAAATATCTTGTTTTTCTCCAGGGGGTAAGTCCAACAGAGCCAGTGCTGCTCTCGGGATTGTCACTACCGCCTTGACATAACTCCTCAAATTTGGAAGTTACGTCGTTGTAGAGCTGTTGAGATTTGCCATCAACAAAAGATCCATCAGGGTTCGCTTCGTCTCCTCCAGAACTGCAAGTAAATCTGGAACCGTAGACCCGGTTCGCTCGGCCTAAAAAACATTTATTAATATCATAAAATTTCAAAAATTAAGAAAAATAATTATAAAAACTTACAATCTTCCGCGCACGGGCTTTGAATGAAGTCTGACGAGACCGATGTTTCGATGGTCCATGTCCGTCAGGGTTGGAATACCGTACCGTTCGACTATTACAACTCCGTACTTCTGTGGCCGGATCTAACCAGAATGTAACAAGCCCCTTCCATACCTCTGGGTCAAACCACAAAGGCATAGCAGCATCGCCTTGGACCCGCCACTTCGCTTTCCAACATGCCACTTGGTCACCGAAACGTTCCTTGAGCTTGTTCTCAAAACATGTGCGGACGTACGTCGTTAGAGCTTCTTCCCAATGATACATTTGCTGCAAAAAAAATAAATAACCATTTTTATAATATGAAAAAAAGAAATTCATTAATTTAAATTTTGAAATATAAATAAAATACCGCAAATGAATTAAACCATCGATCTACAACATACGGAGAGAGTTGTGACCAATTTGCATGCGGTTCTTTGAAATCTTGTTCAAAAATTTGACGAACCGATGAAGCGACACTCGCATCATCATCAAACCTAAAATGTTAGAAAAAAAATTAATGAAAAAAATTAAAAAATCCATAAAATAAAAGTAAAACTTACCAAACCGTATTTGGAGGACGGTCTAGATCGAGGTGAGGAAGACGGTCAAGCCCGGGACTCGCCAAAATCATCGCAATGGTCACCTGAAATATTCTAAGACATACTCTAAACACATATAATAGAACCTAAATAGAGCTTATATCATGGCACAATAGTGGTAAATATCATCCCTTATCAGGAAACTATGAAAACCCTAACCGACTCTATAGATAAATCCAACCCCTAATGGGTTTATGAAAAGATAAAACCAACCATTAGTGGGTTTCTGAAAAGATAAAACCAATCCCTAGTGGGTTTATGAAATCTAATTCCTAAAGCTAATGGGTTTTCACCTGAAATATTCTAAGAAATACTCTAAACACATATAATAGAACCTAAATAGAGCTTATATCATGGAACAATAGTGGTAAATATCATCCCTTATCAGGAAACTAGGAAAATCCTGACCGACTCTATAGATAAATACAACCCCTAGTGGGTTTATCAAAAGATAAAAGCAACCCTTAGTGGGTTTCTGAAAAGATAAAAGCAACCCCTAGTGGGTTTATGAAATCTAATTCCTAAAGCTAATGGGTTTTCACCCGAAATACTTTAAGACATACTCTAAACACATATAATAGAACCTAAATAGAGCTTATATCATCGCACAATAGTGGTAAATATCAGGCCTTATCAGGAAAATACAAAAATCCTGACCGACTCTATAGATAAATCCCACCCCTAGTGGGTTTATGAAAAGATAAAACCAACCCTTAGTGGGTTTATGAAAAGATAAAACCAAACCCTACCCCTAGTGGGTTATGAATTATAAATCCTAAAGCTAATGGGTTTTCACCCGAAATTCTCTAAGACATACTCTAAACACATGTAATAAAACCTAACACTACAAGAAAACATGCGTTTTGCGAGGGCCAAATCCCTAGCAATTCCCTCGCAAAACACGATTTGCTAGGAAATTGCTAGGGAAAAAATCCCTCGCAAATCAGTACTCGCAAAAAAAATTACCTCCCAAATCTCTCGCAAAATTGAGAGAAAATTTTGTCCCTCGCAAATCTCCCACAAAATTGCAACGACTATACACCCTCGCAAAACCATAGCAATATTGCGATTGGCAAATACCCTCGCAAAAGTGCGACGGATATGGCTTTTCGCAAATTGGTCGCAATATTGCTACGGAAATATATCCCGCAATGCTATAGCAAATTTGCTACGGAATTACGAGGACCCTGATAAGGTCCCTAGCAAATCCCTAGCAAATTTGCTAGGGAATTGCGAGGGTTATAATATTATTCTTTACAATTTTTTTAATTTTTTTTTGAATTAAATTTATTTTAAAAAATAATTAATATATATAAATTATGAAAAAACATATCAAAAAAAAAATTCGAAATTTATTACATAAACAAAATGCTTTATGTTTTAATTAAAATAAAATACATAAAGAAAACTAGATGTTTTGAGATTCATCTTCTGAATCTTCATCTTGCGAACTGTTTCCGGACATAGACAAATTAAGCATATTCGCCACATCTGAATCCTTTGTAGCAAGAAGGCTGAAGAGAGCGTCAAACTTGTCGAGGCGCTTGAGTTGACATTTTGGGTCTTGATCAACCGAGCTTGATCCTCGATAATCGTCTTCAAATGGCCATCCGGATCGGCAGTAGTTGAAGACGAAGTTTGAGCAGAAGTTAGAGACTTCTTGAGAGAACCAACACCAAAAATATGCCCCTTCTTACGAGGAGCGAGCTACAAAAAACAAAATCACAAAAATTAATATATAATTATTTAAAACTTTTAAAATGAAAACTAAATTAAAATTTAACTTACCTCACAAAATATCTTGTTTATCTCCAGGGGGGTAAGTCCAACAGAGCCAGTGCTGCTCTCGGGATTGTCACTACCGCCTTGAGATAACTCCTCAAATTTGGAAGTTACGTCGTTCTAGAGCTGCTGAGATTTTCCATCAACAAAAGATCCATCAGGGTTCGCTTCGTCTCCTCCAGAACTGCAAGTAAATCTGGAACCATAGACCCGGTTCGGTCTGCCTAAAAAAACATTTATTAATATCATAAAGGTTCAAAAATTAAGAAAAATAATTATAAAAAACTTACAATCTTCCGTGCACGGGCTTTGAATTAAGTCTGACGAGACCGATGTTTCGATGGTCCATGTCCGTCAGGGTTGGAATACTGTGCCGTTCGACTATTACAACTCCGTACTTCTGTGGCCGGATCTAACCAGAACGTAACAAGCCCCTTCCATACCTCTGGGTCAAACCACAAAGGCATAGCAGCATCGCCCTGGACCCGCCACTTTGCTTTCCAACGTGCCACTTGGTCACAGAAACGTTCCTTGAGCATGTTCTCAAAACATGTGCGGACGTACCTCGTTAGACCTTCTTCCCAATGATACATTTGCTGCAAAAAAAGATTAATTAACAATTTTTATAATATGAAAAAAGAAATTAATTAATTTAAATTATGAAATATAAATAAATTACCGCAAATGAATTAAACCATCGATCTACAACATACGGAGGGAGTTGTGACTAATTTGCATGCGGTTCTTTGAAATCTCGTTCAAAATTTTGACGAACCGATGAAGCGACATTCGCATCATCATCAAACCTAAAATGTTAGAAATAAAAAATTAATGAAAAAAATTAAAAATCCATAAATTAAAAGCAATACTTACCAAACCGTATTTGGAGGATGGTCTGGACCGAGGTGAGGAAGACGGTCATGCCCAAGACTTGCCAAAAGCATCGCAATGGTCACCTGAAATATTCTAAGACATACTCTAAACACATATAATAGAACCTAAATAGAGCTTATATCATGGCACAATAGTTGTAAATATCATCCTTTATCAGGAAACTACAAAAACCCTAACCGATTATATAGATAAATCCAATCCCTAGTGGGTTTATGAAAAGATAAAACCAACCCTTAGTGGGTTTCCGAAAAGATAAAACCAATCCCTAGTGGGTTTATGAAATCTAATTCCTAAAGCTAACGGGTTTTCACCCGAAATACTCTAAGATATATTCTAAACACATATAATATAACCTAAATAGAGTTTATATCATGGCACAATAGTGGTAAATATCAGGCCTTATCACGAAACTAGAAAAATCCTAACCAACTCTATAGATAAATCTAACCCCTAGTGGGTTTATGAAAAGATAAACCCACCCCTTAGTGGGTTTATGAAAAGATAAAACCAACCTCTAGTGGGATTATGAATTCCAATTCCTAAAACTAATGCGTTTTCACCTGAAGTACTCTAAGACATTCTCTAAACACATATAATAGAACCTAAATAGAGCTTATATCATGGCACAATAGTGGTAAATATCAGGCGTTATCAGAAAACTACAAAAACCCTAACCGACTCAATAGATAAGTCCAACCCCTAATGAGTTTATGAAAAGATAAAAACCCTTAGTGGGTTTATGAAAAGATAAAACCAAACCCTAGTGGGTTTATGAAATCTAAATCCTAAAGCTAATGGGTTTTCACTCAAAATACTCAAGATATAATATAAACACATATAATAGAACCAATATAGAGTTTATATCATGGTACCATAGTGGTAAATATCAGGCCTTATCACGA
Organism: Moricandia arvensis; assembly: GCA_905132765.1. NCBI lineage: Eukaryota > Viridiplantae > Streptophyta > Magnoliopsida > Brassicales > Brassicaceae > Moricandia > Moricandia arvensis. Next base: position 16,588 of record CAJHQP010008622.1, on the reverse strand, counting down.
AACCACAAAAACCCTAACCGACACTATTGATAAATCCAACCCCTAGTGGATTTATGAAAAGATAAAACCAAACCCTACCCGTATGGGGTTTATGAAATCTAATTCCTAAAGCTAATGGGTTTTCACCTGAAATACTCTAAGACATACTCTAAACACATATAATAGAACCTAAATAGAGCCTATATCATGGCACAATAATGGTAAATATCAGGCCTTATCAGGAAACTACAAAACTCTAACCGACTCTATAGATAAATCCAACCACTAGTGGGTTTATGAAAGATAAAACCAACCCTTAGCGGGTTTATGAAAAGATAACACCCACTCCTAGTGGGTTTATGAAATCTAAATCCTAAACCTAATGGGTTTTCACCCAAAATACTCTAAGACATACTCTAAACACATATAATAGAATCAAATATAGCTTATATCATTGCAAAATAGTGGTAAATATCAGGCCTTATCACGAAACTACAAAAACCCTAACCGACTCTATAGATAAATCCAACCCCTAGTGGGTTTATGAAAACATAAAACCAACCCCTAGTGGGTTTATGAAAAGATAAAACCAACCCCTAGTGGGTTTATGAAATCTAAATCCTAAAGCTAATGGGTTTTCACCCAAAATACTCAAGACATAATCTAAACACATATAATAGAACCTAAATAGATCTTATATCATGGCACAATAGTGGTAAATATCAGGCCTTATCAGGAAAATAAAAAAACCCTAGCCGACTCTATAGATAAATTCAACCCCTAGTGGGTTTATGAAAAGATAAAACCAACCGTTAGTGGGTTTATGAAAAGATAAAACCAAACTCTTGTAAATATCAGGCCTTATCAGGAAACTAAAAAATCCCTAACCGGCTCAATAGATAAATCCAACCCCTAGTGGGTTTATAAAAAGATAAAACCATCCCTTAGTGGGTTTATGAAAAGATAAAACCAACCCCTAGTGGGTTTATGAAATATAAATCCTAAAGCTAATGGGTTTTCACCTGAAATACTCTAAGACATACTCTAAACACATATAATAGAACCTAACTAGAGCGTATATCATGGCACAATAGTGGTAAATATCAGGCCTTATCACGAAACTACAAAAACCCTAACCGAATCTATAGATAAATCGAACCCCTAGTGGATTTATGAAAAGATAAAACCAACCCTTAGTAGCTTTATGAAAAGATAAAACCAACCCCTAGTGGGTTTATGAAATCTAAATCCTAAACCTAATGTGTTTTCACCCGAAATACTCTAAGACATAGTATAAACACATATAATTGAACCTATATAGAGCTTATATCATGGCACAATAGTGGTAAATATCAAGCCTTATCACGAAACTACAAAAACCCTAACCGACTCTATAGATAAATCCAACCCCTAGTGTTTATGAAAAGATAAAACCAACCCCTAGTGGGTTTATGAAATCAAAATCCTAAAGCTAATGGGTTTTCACCCAAAATACTCAAGACATAACCTAAACACATATAATAGAACCTAAATAGGGCATATACTAGAGCACAATAGTGGTAAATATAACGCCTTATCATGAAACTACAAAAACTCTAACCGACTCTATAGATAAATCGAACCCCTAGTGGGTTTATGAAAAGATAAAATAAACCTTTAGTGGCTTTATGAAAAGATAAAACCAACCCCAAGTGGGTCTATGAAATCCAAATCCTAAAACTAATGCTTTTACACCCGAAATACTCTAAGACATACTTTAAACACATATAATAGAACCTAAATAGATCTTATATCATGGCACAATAGTGGTAAATATCAGACCTTATCAGGAAAATACAAAAACCCTAACCGACTCTATAGATAAATCCAACCCCTAGTGGGTCTATGAAAAGATAAAACCAACCCTTAGTGTGTTTATGAAAAGATAAAACCAAACCCTTGTAAATATCAGGCCTTATCAGGAAACAAAAAAATCCCTAACCGGCTCAATTGATAAATCCAACCCCTAGTGGGTTTATAAAAAGATAAAACCATCCCTTAGTGGGTTTATGAAAAGATAAAACCAACCCCTAGTGGGTTTATGAAATATAAATCCTAAAGCTAATGTGTTTTCACCCGAAATACTCTAAGACATAGTCTAAACACATATAATTGAACCTATATAGAGCTTATATCATGGCACAATAGTGGTAAATATCAGGCCTTATCACGAAACTACAAAAACCCTAACCGACTCTATAGATAAATCCAACCCCTAGTGGTTTATGAATGATAAAACCAACCCTTAGTGGGTTTATGAAAAGATAAAACCAACCCCTAGTGGGTTTATGAAATCTAAATCCTAAAGCTAATGGGTTTTCACCTGAAATACTCTAAGACATACTCCAAACATATATAATAGAACCTAAATAAAGCATATACCATGGCACAATAGTGGTAAATATCAGGCCTTATCACGAAACTACAAAAACCCTAACCGACTCTATAGATAAATTGAACTCCTAGTGGGTTTATGAAAAGATAAAACCATCCCTTAGTGGGTTTATGAAAAGATAAAACTAACCCCTAGTGGGTTTATGAAATATAAATCCTAAAGCTAATGGGTTTTCAGCTGAAATACTCTAAGACATACTCTAAACACATATAATAGAACCTAAATAAAGCTTATATCATGGCAGAATAGTGGTAAATAACATGCCTTATCAGGAAACTTTTAAAACACTAACCGACTCTCTAGATAAATACGACCCCTAGTGGGTTTATGAAAAGATAAAACCAACCCATAGTGGATTTCTGAAAAGATAAAACCAATCCCTATTGGGTTTATGAAATCTAATTCCTAAAGCTAATGGGTTTTCACCCGAAATACTCTAAGACATACTCTAAACACAAATAATAGAACCTAAATAAAGCCTATATCATGGCACAATATTTGTAAATATCAGGCCTTATCAGGAAACTACAAAAACCCTAATCAACTCTATAGATAAATCCAACCCCTAGTGGGTTTATGAAAGATAAAACCAACCCTTAGTGGGTTTTTGAAAAGATAAAACCCACCCTTAGTGGGTTTATGAAATCTAAATCCTAAAGCTAATGGGTTGTCACCGGAAATACTCTAAGACATACTCTAAAAACATATCATAGAACCTAAATATAGCTTACATCGTGGGAAAATATTGGTAAATATCAAGCCTTATCACGAAACTACAAAAACCCTAACCGACTCTATAGATAAATCCAACCCCTAGTGGGTTTATGAAAAGATAAAACCAACCCCTAGTGGGTTTATGAAAAGATAAAACCAACCCCTATTGGGTTTATGAAATCTAAATCCTAAACCTAATGTGTTTTCACCCGAAATACTCTAAGACATAGTATAAACACATATAATTGAACCTATATAGAGCTTATATCATGGCACAATAGTGGTAAATATCAGGCCTTATCACGAAACTACAAAAACCCTAACCGACTCTATAGATAAATCCAACTGCAATCTTCTGATCTTTCTCCAAAAACCTAAGAATAATAAAAGCTTCTATGAAAGTATAAAAAGTGAATATGCCTAAACAATGCCTGCAAAACTATAAATATAGGTCTAAAAGTCGACCAGGGACAATCTTGTAATATGTGGGAAACTTTTATGCCATGCCTTGGAATTAGAGTCGCTTGTGTACTTGGGTCGTTGTTTGACACTCCTTCAAATCTTGACTTTTGACTCCTGTTTCCTGCACAGCTAGCGATTTCTTCATCTTTAAGTTCCAAATGTCTCTATGATCTCCACATTACTCTAAAACGATCCTAGACCTTAAAAGATTTTATAAAAGAATCGAAACATCATATAAAGACTCTAAATAAAACTTATACTATGCCTAAAAACCAGTAAAACCTTAGTATATCAATATACCATGGATTTTACCACTTTTAAGTCATGGTATAAGTCCTTTATAGAGCTTTATACTATGTTTTGAGTATGTTTAAGGTCTTTTCAGGTCTAGGTACATTTTGGAGCATTGTGGAGATCATGAAGTCATTTAGAGATCAAAGGTGAGGAAACCTGTAGCTGTGCAAGGATACAGAAGTCAGAGTCGATATTTGGAGAGCTCTCCTTGGTGTAGGTCGATAGCAGTGCAATTTCACGAAGACGACTTGATTTTACAGAATTGCAACCTTGTCTCAGAAGTTTCTACAATTTGCAAGATCCATGGATGAGTTTTGACCTACATTATCTATTTTCAAAGCCAATGTTTAGACTAAGCTTTTTATCATTCTTAGTGAGGTTTGGAGAAAAGATCATAAGACTCCTTTAGAGATTGATTGGAACTCCAGTGTTTCTAACTCCTATATTTTTTGTGCAATCTTCTAGTTATTTGATATGTCTTGCATGATTATGTATGTGTGGTTTACTTGTTAGGTTTAGGGATTTTTAGATTTTGATGAACTTATAAAATAAAGAATTTCTAGGGTAATCATAACAAGTCTTTCAGGGGATTTTTCTTATTGCTTCTTTATAGAGTAATTAACTTGGAACCTGATCAAAGATTAGTTCAGAAACACGAGAGTGGGATCATCGTCTGAACTAAATCCTACTGAGCTAAGTTAATAGCCTCATGAGAGTTGGCCTAGGAACTTAGTAAACATATCGAATTGGAACATCAATGTTTGTCTAAAATAATTAAAACTACAATGAGAGTTGGTGTTTGTTATTTAAGCATCTGATAGTAATCGCATTCGAGAGCTGGATAACTTACTTAAAAATTGGAGTTCTAGCATAGATCTTAATTAAACACTTGGCATTTATGTATTTGATTTCTGATAACCTGTTTGAATCCTCAATATCTAACTTATTCCATATCAGTTTCCAAACCAATATAATTGCTTTATTTACTGCTTTATTATATTTGCCTAGCTTAATCTATAAATATAATGTCTATTTTTTGATCCATGCTCCCTATGAATTTGATACCTATAACCTATAATCGGTCTCTTATTTGAGAGAAATGCTATAAAGGTAATTTTAGTATATAAATAACCAAAGAATTTATGTTGAAAATCAACGATTAGCTACAAAATGGATTAAACCGGAGAAGAACAAATTATTTGCTTGTTTCTGATTTGATGTCGATTTTAATGATTTTGCTACTTCTTTTGGCTGTGATGGTTTAACTTTTTATATTTTCTACTTTAAGATTAAGTAATGATGATGTTTTGCTAACTTCATATCTTACTATGTTTAAATTTTGTTTGCTTTGTGGCACATAGTAATTAAAAATATTTATAGAATTCACTAATTCACAAATACCTGAAATCTATTGAGATTCAATTGTTAAAGAAAAGTGGCACCATAATATATTATATGCAGCATTGGAACAAATGATTACCTTTTAATATATAAGATATAATAAAGTATTTATTAAAAATATGTATCTTACCAAATAATATATGTATACATTAAAGATACTCACATGTTAAGAATTAACTATTCACGTTTCGAATTTTTTTTCCAATAAACACTTTTGGGTAAAGATCAATTTTCATATACTATCATGGTTTATTATTGTAAAGTATAAAATTCTACAATAAAATATTTGTTAAATCTTACCAATATTCCAACGACCTATTCAAAATATTTCCAATAACACAAAGATCTATACAAATGTACATCTCCATATCACAATATATATATTTTCAATATTTACTATTCTGTTTACGATTCTCAGAGAATTGCTCCTTCGAACAGAGACAATTGTAAAATCTCTTCTAACAACAAAAAAATCTCCAACTATTTTACCAAAGTCCACGGTAAGATTGCATCTCTATCAAATCAAAATACGTAATAGTGAATAAATAGAATGATGTTTATGATATTAAGGAGTAATCACTGAAGATTTCCTTATCTTTTAAATGGAGAGAAATTTTTTGATTGTGTTTTATGTAGTGGGTCGGAAAACAAGTGAAGTTCAATTCAATTGACTTCACTTCCAAGGCGACCACCTAAGTGTATATAAATCTAAAAACAGATATGTAATTGTTCCTATGTATACGTCATTATATTTTAGTAAAAATAACCACCAATATGTGGTGGTGTAAATGACAAATCTTCTTTACACAAAAATAAAGTTTAATTTAGCATTGAGTAGATGTATTCTATTGTCGACAGTAATAATAGATTAACACGCTCTGCTTTATTCATTATTACAGAAAAACATGGTCCGTCAAAAACATATTCAAATTCTCATCCTTATATTGTTACCGATGATTCTCTACCACTTAGGAAAAATATGATTTTTCTTTCTTTAAGAAATTTACAATTATGTTGAATTGATCATTTTTATTGTAATATACCTTACTTAGGTGGAAGATGATCATTGGATTTGGGATTAAATATTGCTGGAAGAAATCCTTTTTTGACATAACAAACGTAGTTGGTTGTTTACATTTAAATAATGTTTTAAATTTAAAAGTTCACTAATATATTAGTTCAAATTTTGATTTATAGATTCACCTAGTAATCAGTACCAGAGTCAAATATCTTCAAATGTTATGAGACAAGTGAACAATGCCAGTCAAGATATTGGAACTAACACTTCTCCACCTCTAAGAAAGCATAATATATGACTTTCCCAATATTTTAGTTACTCTTTAATAATATTTTTGTAATATAACTACAACATCAGACCACTAAAGAATTATGTAGGAACTAATGTTGCGGATATGATCCCACTAATTGACATTTGGAATACAATTGGTTAGTTCACTTTTTTTCTTGATTATTGAAATTACTTTTCATGGTATCTTACTGTTTAATTTTGTTGAACAGATTCACATGTAAGTGTTGTTAGTGAACAATTAGAGAGACAAATTTCCAGTATTGCAGTGTCTCCAGGTATTTGTACCACAGCCATACATTGTTACTAATTTTTATGATATTATACTGTTTATATATAACCAAATTAGGATTTATGTAACTGTTTGTTATGGTATCAGTTAGTATATCGAATCCACGTATTCGGCATTTTATAACAAACGTGTAAATAAGAAAACAAACAAAAATACCAGCTGTTAATACGAAAAAAGAAAACGTTCACCAAAACACTTCTCAAAATGTTATAATACAAGATCATACTGAAGGTATTACCATATTTTATGTTATGTTCACAAACATAATAAGAACATACTTCACCGATAATTTAAAGGGTATTATATTATATCTTTGGTATAAGTAGCTTATAAAAATAGATCTGATCTTGAGATGGTAATTATATCAATGATGATGAGTATGAAATTGGCCAGTTATGCCGACATATTGTGAATGATGTCAATTTACGTAATATGTCTATATCAACCTCACTCCCCTAATTCTTGTGAACATAAGTCACTATATGGGAAGATATATGTTCAATAAACATGTAATTTGAACCTTAGTAAATAATTATATTATATATTGTCAAGTGATTTTTTGTTATATTAATGTTTTCTTATAAAGTTATAGGTTATGAAGATGAAGGTGATCATATACATGATTGTTCTTTTTATAAAGCTCACATGTGGTACGGTAAGAGAATAGGAAAACAAAGAAAGAAATTTTAACCGACCTTTCTTTGTGTTGTAAAAGTAAAAATATTGTTCTCATAGCCCTTGAAAATCCTCCTTTGAAGTTGATACAATTGTTATGCAAAGGAGATTCTTTGAGTAAATACTTATATGAGTTTATTCTAGCATATAACATGATGTTTTTATTCACATCACTGGGTGGAAGACTTGAAAATACGACTAACAATGGTCGTAGTCTATATGTTTCTAAAATTAATTGTGAAAACTATCACCTAACGAGTGACATGTTACCAGCATGTGGGGTATCCCCAATTTTCTACAGCTTTACATATATGATACTACGAACACAATTTCAAACCGTATCAATTCTTATGGATAATGTGTTTGGTGCGGAAGGCATCATTAGTTGTATGTTTTAATCATAATATAATTGTTACTATTCATGGCTACTGAAGCCGACATATTTCGTATGGAGGATAATTTTGTTGAAATTTATAAGAACCTTTTGGATGAACATAATACTCATGTTAAGGCTTTCAGACAAACTAGAGATAGATTTGATGTCAAGGAAGGTGAAAAGTTTAAGATAAGGTTGATTGATGTAAGAGCTTCAGATGGAAGAACACACAATCTACCTACAGCTGATGTGGTTGCAACACCTTATTCATGGAGATTTTTTTCATGTGTATGAAGAAATGAGATATTATTCTCGAGACTAAAACATGTTGATATCAGAGATTAGCGAACTTTATCCAGCATACTTGCCTCTTCAATATCATCTACTAGTGAATATGGTTTTCTTCTTGACATATCGATTGGTTTTCTAGACACAACTGTTAGAAAACATAAATCTATCAGAATGAGTGAGTATTTTATGTGTAGAATTCTAGAGAGGTATGGTGAATCTACAACCATAACCAGATCAGGAAGGTTATTCCAGCAGTTTCTTGCCGATGGATACAAAATCATTGAATGAAATCGCCATCTACGTTTCATTTGGTTCAATCAGAAGAAGCCTCGTTGCAATAAGTATGAGAATATTAAAACATCCTTTGAGGATGGTGTCGAAAATCTAAATGATCAAGGTTCAAGAATTTATATTCCATTGTTTTACCTGAGGGCTACAGTATATGCATCAAAAATACCTTGATGGAATGGCCATACGTAGGTATTTTGGATTTAGTGACATATTTGTTACATTTATATGAAACCCATAGTGGCCAGAGATTACCACGTATCTTGTTCATTTATGGTTAATCACCAAAGATAGACTGGGCATCGTTTGTAGAATTTTCAAGATTAAATTTGATGATCTCATGGCTGAGTTGACCAAAAAAAGAGGCGGAGTTTTTGGAAAAATCACATTAGGTACTAAGTATATTCAAAGTAAGAAATATTCTCAACTATATTACGTTAACGACATAATCATTCAAATATCATTTTTACTTTATATCTGCAACAATATATACCATTTAATTACAGAAAAGAGGTCTACGACATGCACACATTTTACTCCTTGAGAAAAACCACAAAATTCCTACTGGTGATTATAGTGACCATTTATATATGCGGGAATTACTGACAAAAAAATGAGTCAAAGTTGTATAAGGTAGTAAGTGATAGTATGATGCATGGACCATGTGGAGTCGTAAATCCTTGTTAGGTTTATACGTAACATGGAAGTGTTTTATTTTCTTTTTCCGAAGAATCATGTCATGGTAACATCTATAGATAAAAATTGTTTTCCTTCTTATAGAAACCAAGATAATGAATGTTATGTTGAAAATAATGGGGTCAAATTGGATAATTGGTATGTTGTTGTTTTAGTGCACCTATGAATGTTGAGTGGTGCATCCAAATTCGAGTGATTAAATATTTGTTCAAGTCCATTCACTAGGGTCTGGATTATGTTTGGAAGCAGTAGATAGCAAAAAATATGGAGTTGTTGATTAGATAAAATGTTATTTGGTCTGCAGGTAGAATTAACATTTTATATTATTCTTATTCTATTTGATATTATTATTTGTAATATAACCATATTGATTTCTACCAAAATATGCATTATTGGTTTAAGTATGTTTCTTCATGTGTACCTGGAGAATACTCAATTTTCCCACTCATTATCGTATATTAGCTGTAGAAAAACTATGTTTCTATCTATCAAATCAAAAAGTTAATATTCATGACCAATCCGAACCCTTGGAATGGATTCTTCAACGTACAAGTATGAGTGTGTCTCAGTTTTAGGTGGGTTTGAAGCTTGTAAGATTTATCCGAGAGCGAGGGATATAACGTATTTTGAAATTCCTACTCTCTTTACCTAGAATAAGAAAAAGAGACTATGGAAATCGAGGAAATGCTCTACTATAATTAGAAGAATTGCACATGTCAGTAATAAAATCAAAGAGATGTACTATCTGTGGGTTCTACTAAATTATATAAAGGCCATGAATATTTTGATAATATATGAACTTTGGATGGTGTAATGATATACTACAAATTTTACCAGTTTTCACCCATGGTATATGTGCTTTTTAGAGTCTATTATAGGTGTTTGGAGTTTATTTTAGAGTGTTTTGGAGAAATGTGGAGATTATGGAGTATTAAGAAGCTTAATGATGAGGAAACTCGTAGCTGTTGAAGAAATCAGAAGTCATATTCGAAATCAAGAAGAAGTATTGATCGACACTGACCCTTTGGTGTTGATCGATACCCCCGCGCGTAGGCATGCAAACTTAAAGTCAAAACCGACTCCGCCGAGAAGATCCACATGTTTACAAGACTGCCCCTGGCCGACTTATACCTTGTACTTATATGTTTTCCATTGTTTGGGAAACACACAACCTAGAAACACCCACCACAACTACCTACATTATTAGAAGCTTTTTAGTTATTTGTTTGGAGAGAAGATCAACACTCCTTCAGAGATTTGTATTGGAACTCAAGTTTTTCTTACTATATCTATCTATGCCTTTTGCTTAATCATGTCTGAGTAGTTTCTCTTGTTAGATTTAGGGCTTTATTAGGGTTTATATGAATTTCTGAGATGTTGAACTGCTAGAGTGATCTTTTACGTTTCTTTAACAGAATTGTACTTACTGCTTGTGTTCTAGAGTAGCTAACTAAACCTTAAACCTAGGACATTGATAACTACAACAATATGTTCATTACCAGATATTAATTATGCTGAGCTAGGTTATTAGATACATGTGAGAGCTGGTCCAAAATAACTTAATGAACTTATCGATTAGGACGTTAATGCTTTCCTATGGAAGCATCGATCGACATGCAACCCATAGTATCGATCTACACTCACTCCTTCTTCTCATGCGATATATGGAACAAAGACTTAGTCCTCTGATTAGACTCATATGACAGTTTATCACACACCCTTAGCATCTATACATCATAATTATATTGCCTCAAACCCTACGTCTAGCTACTTTATCATTTTTTTTACAAACCAACTGCTTATTTGAATCCTAAGTACTACTTCTGAACCTCTTATTTGAGAGATAAATTTTCTCTAGAGTAATTTGAGCGATATCAAATTTGGCGCCGTTGCCGGGGAGCATTAGATTTGCCATTAGACTTGATTAATGGAATTAGTCTAAGTGTTACCATTTGTCTTAGTTACTTACAAAAAGTTTTCTCTTTGTCTTTCAGGTGTATGCCCATCAGTATCCAAAGTAACAAGGAAAAAAATATTGTATTCTCAGACCCTGCACGTTTAGAAAACATGATCCACAAAGAGAACCAAACATCGTTGATCAACACCATCGCATCTTTGTCGATCTACACTTCTTATGAGGTAGCAACCGTTGACACCAACTCATCTTCGTCGATCGACATCAAACCGTGAGCAAATAACATGGTTGCGACTCTTATACTTATGAGGGATGAGAAAGGAAACCTACATGATCCTGAGGGTCATCTGCGTAATGCAGCAGATCAGAGAATTGATCATCAGGGGGGTTGTAATCCCTGATCCAGGAGCGACTGATCTAGAAGCTGCTACTGCTTAGAATGCAGGAGAGTTGGACGACAAGGACGGACCAACTCACCCGTATGGCGAGTTGGACAAGCCCAACTTGCCGTACGGGTGAGTTGGGTGGCACGAGCAATCCGATTCGCTCGTTAGGCAAGTCGGATCAATCAATCCATTTTCATCTCATCCTTGTTAACTCCCTCTCTCGATACTTGATCGAACTTATCTTTGTTTCGTCTCGATCAGGATTGACATTGGAACTTTACCGAAAGAACTCATTTTCTCGAGAAAGGATCGGGTAAATCGTATGAGACGGTAACGGTTAACTAAAAACCTAGAGTCATACGCCCCATACAAAAGATCTTAACTCTCGGATGACGTCGTTTAGCAATGCTATTTTGATAAAATCGTAGAAACGCGTAAGTCAGAAAACGGCCAGATGAGGTCTAAAACTCAGCCAAAGGCTCAATCGCGATATTATCCAAAGTCAAGCCCGAACTTTGTGACGGTTTATCTTTTATTTTGCAGGAAGGAATAAATGTTAAGTTTGGAAGATAAATGTCAAGATCAGAGGATAAATGTTAAGTTTCCAAAGATAATCTTGAAGATCGAGAAAAAAGGAATATTTTAGCGAAGCAATATATTCGACCAAGGGCAGAAGGAGAAAGATCAAACCGCCTCTAGAGGAGTATATAAGGAATTCAAGGGTGATGATGCAGAGGACACACGAAAATCTCTACTCAGAGCAAACATAGCTTGCACTTAGAGCATCTAGGCAACTCTCCGTTTTTGTTATTCGAGTTGGGACTCAACTAGGGTTTTGCAGTCTTTGGTTATTTGAATTAAGGATCTTGCGACAGCTCTCATAGCCGAGGATCCTGTCCTGTTGTAAACGCTTATAAGCAAATTCGGAATAAGACATCTACTTGCTCTCTTTTCGATTCATACTTTATTTTTCGATATTTACTTCGTATTCTGACTGATTGGCGTGTGGTTTAGCAGATATACGGGACCTGTGGGAAAATAGGGTTTACCATGCGTTCCTAATTCAACGGAAATCGACAGTGCGAATTTTGGTTCCCACATGCAAGAAGTTAAAGCTATGCTGGACAATGTTCATAAGCTTCTCAAGAAGCAGATGAGCTTTGCAGAAGATGTAGAGGCTGTTGATATCGCCAGTGGTAAGGGAAACGAAGAGGAGGTGAACTACATCACTGGTACTGATTTTCAGAAGTATGGAAATCAGGGTGGAAATGAAAACTCTTATGGAACTTATCAAAGGAGTAATGAAAACCAAAGTTTGCAGTTCCAGAGACCCAACAGCAGCAACAATATGAGCTATGGAGCTTCTTCTTACCATGATCCTCCACCAACAACTCAAGAAAGCAAGATAAAAAGCATGCTTGGTCAGGTTTTTGAGGGTTACCAGAAGCTGACAGTGGAATTGAATGGGAAGGTAAATGTTTTATACACCAACCTGAATGACTCGAAGCTCTCAGCACCCATGTGAAAAGTTGGAAGCACAAGGGGTTCAGACTAGTGAAGCTGTTAGGAGACTGGAGGCGCTGATTAAAGGAAAATGAGAGGCTGGACAGAAGCATCACGTGAGTGCCATCATAGATGATGATTTCTGGCAAGTGGTGAAGCAGGAGAAACTCCAAGAGGGAGAATTTCAAGCCGAAAGCTTCATGTACTTGGCAGTTCGCAATGGTGTCAATCGACACCAACCGCTGAGGACCGTTCGACACTCCAACTGAATCCGTAGGATCTTGTGAAACGGCTAGCGTCGATCTACACCCTACCTTTTTTGTTCAGTAACACCAACCAGTGACTTCCAGAGTGCGATTACCAAGTATTGATGCAAACTGATTGATTGCTTCAAGACACTTGTCGTTTTGCAATTTTAGCGATTTTTGCGATTTCTTTCAGAGAAATCGTCCTTCATACATTTATATGATGTTGGTTCCGCAAAATAATAAACCACTCATGTAACAGTGGCAATGTTTGTGTTTAGTTTAACCATTGTCGTTTTACACGATCGACTTGAAGTTTTGGCGAAAAAACAAGTTTTACCATTTTATCGTAAAACTTTAACGAAAACTCCAATTGAGACGAAACAAGAGACGTTTTAGCAAAGATAGGATGGATAGAATGATTAAGATGGTGTGTTTTAGTCGCCGATGGGTGATTGGACATTGTGTCTGTGTCTAGGTGCCCATGGGTGACTAGACAATGCTGCTTGTCTAGTCGACCACGGTCGACTAGACAATGTCTTTGTGTCTAGTCGTTCATGGGCAACTAGACAATGTATGCGGTTCTTCACGTCCCAAAACTTAGTCTCTACGATTTTTCGGAATGAGTTTCTTTTGAAGGATAGTCTTAGCAATCCTGGACCTATATTTTAAGATTATCGGTTTTGACCCCAACAGTTGGCCCCCCAACTCTTAAGTTTCGAGTGTGACTCTTGCGAGTTAGTGATGTGCGGTTAATTGGAATCTACGTCCAGGAATGTCATGCAAGATAATCGCAAATTTTTTATCAATTATTTTTGCTGCGGAAATTTTTCTATAAGTATAGGACCGTCGCTCCTCATTCATTCCACACTTTTCTAACTTTTCATATTTTCTTTCTTGATTGATTTTTGAATCAAGATGACTTCATCTAATAATGAGCAGACTTCATCTAATAATGAGCAGACTTCATCTAATAATGAGCAAAGAAGCAATGAAGCTGGGATGGGCGCTTCTTTTCAGGCGAGTTCGTCGAACTCTCCTTCTCCCGGTGACGTTCCAACTCATGTGGCTGAGTACCTTGCTTTTCAGGAGGAATTGACTTATCGTGATGCCGAGGTGGGGAGCTCCGTCCATGTTGATCTTACATACCCCTCCATCCCGACTGTTTCCTTGAACTTCGTTGCCGAGTTGCCATATTCCTCTCCGATCACTTCTGAAGGTGGAGTGATTGCGGCAGAGGATTCAGCACAGCCGACGGTTTCTTCTATGACTCCGGTGTCTGTTACCAATACTAAACAAGCTCCTGAGCTGATGCCTCCTCCTATAGCCAAGAGAGAATTTGTCTTGGGGTTACGGTCGCTTAGTGCCTCTCCCATCGTTGCGCCAAAGGGTCGTAAAAGGTCTTGTACAAACCCTAAGACATCTAAGAAGAGGAGATGTGTCAGAGGAAGTGAGATCAGGCCTTCGCCCATAGGAGCTTCTAGTTCGAGTTTGATAACACCGTACCGCGCTAAGGTATGCATTAAGACTCTTTTTCGGTGTGTTAGATCTTTGCTCATTTGTCTTTTTTGTGCAGTTCGTGTCTTTAATCGATGGGATTATTAATTACAGTGGATCAGAGGTCGAGCGTCTTCCAAAAGAGCTTGATGAGTCAAAATATAGATTGTTACAGCTTGAGACGGAGTTGGGAGCTATAGAGGAAGTCCATTCTCTCGAGGTATCGATGTTGGATAGTGGGATTAGCGAGTTAGAGAGGGATCTTGGGAAGACAGCGAGTTCCTTTCTCAAGGAGAAGAAGACTAGGAAGGCCAAGGCTTCAGAGTTGCATCGTCTGCAGCATCAGATTGACAACAGAGAAGGCTCGACGAGCTGCCAAGGACTAAGGCAGAGTTTCAAGCTCGCTTGGTAAGGGTTGTTAGTTCCCCTGACTCCCTGATTGATGTTCACGAAGGGGATCTTGCTTTGGTGGTTATCAAAGGGGCGTACAGCTACTTCAGAGCGGATGATCTCCGTGTCTTGATGCCGAAGAGGCCAGGTTGTCTGTTCGTAGAGTAGAACTGACAGCCGTTGAGGGAGATTTCATTTTGATCCTTGCTGATCTGAAGTCTAAGTGCATTCTTCCGCCGCATTAGGATATCCTCGAGGGGAAGGATCCTGTGGACATTAAGGTTTGCAAAGTGTTGATGCGATAGACGAGGACGAGGTCCCATCTCTCTGGGATGATATAGATTTTTTCGAATTTTTTGTTGTTGTTTCTAGTGCGTTGTTTTAAGCGTTTGTTTGCTTGTTTGTAACCTCGACGTGTTACTTTGTATAAGAGGTTAGCGAGACTAATTGTAAGTCTAGCGGCATTTTCTGTATTGCTTACTTTTTTTTTTTTTAATATCGAGTATGAGCGAGCGGATATTTAGAAAAATTGGAGTATATGAGTATACGTATTTGTATACACTCCCCCTTTTTAGAGAGGGAAACAACTGAACTCGTCTTGTGACCAATTGTCTACGTACCCCTTTCAAGGATCAAGCCGTCTTGCAGTTCATTTTGTGACGCGATTGTTTAGTGATAGTATTTCTTGAGGTGCATCACGTTCCAAGTTCTCGGAATATGGACGTCTTGCATGTTGGCGATTTTGTATGCACCTTGTCGGACTACTTTTATAATTTTGTACAGACCTTCCTAGTTTGCTGCGAGTTTTCCTGCTTTTCGTTCAGCGTTGTTCTGGAAAACTTTGCATATAACTAAGTCCCCTTCCTTGAATCTGCGGCTACGTACGTTCGAGTTGTAATAATTTACGGCTGCTTGTTGATAATTTTTAATTTACACAATGGCTCCCGATGCTCGATTATGAGGTCAAGATCGTCTAATAGCATCAAATTGTTCAAGTCTTCGCATTCTAAGAGTAGTCTCCAGCGGATTTTA
The DNA here is from genome assembly GCA_905132765.1 of Moricandia arvensis. NCBI lineage: Eukaryota > Viridiplantae > Streptophyta > Magnoliopsida > Brassicales > Brassicaceae > Moricandia > Moricandia arvensis. The sequence continues at coordinate 412 of CAJHQP010008622.1, read as the reverse complement.
GGGAACTCAACTTCTGTCGGGATCATGCATTCTAATCTATAGACGAGGGCGAATGGGGTTTCTCCTGTTGCTCGTCTTGGAGTTGTCTGATGGGACCATAAGACCCCTTCGAGCTCTTTGGCCCATCAACCCTTTTTCGCGTCTAAGCGTTTCTTAAGCCCATCTAGGACAGTTTTATTACTGGCCTCACTGTTGCCATGGAGGTATCTAGAAGTCGACTTGGCTAGTGGTATCTTCTATTTCTCGCATAACGCTTCAAATCTGGTAGAGATGAACTGTGATATGTTGTCTATTACGATTTCTTACGGGATTTCGTGCCTGCAGATGATATTTTCCATACAAAGCTTTGAACTTGGGTGTCCTTTATGCTCACGTATGAATCTGCTTCGACCCATTTCGAATAGAAATCTGT
>CAJHQP010008621.1:0-26102 GCA_905132765.1 Moricandia arvensis | reverse complement strand
CTGATTTCGAGTAGTTCTGTACATTTTAATCATTTGTTTTTTTTTTCAAATACTTTCGGATTTAATAGATTTTGAATTATATACATGGTTACGGCATATGTATATATAATTAATATTTTTAGATATCCGTGTACTGTTCGGTTTTAATTTGGTTTGATTATTTTGGATATAAAAATATAAGAACCATTCAGGTATTTAGAGGTATCGGTCCGGTTCTGATTTTGAATATTCGGTTTGGTTCTGGTTCGAGTCTACATTTCCGTTTTTTTGCCTACACTTAGTGAATTCTTTGAAATACTGTTATGTTCTTCAGTATTCATTTTGATGGGTGGGTACCAGGCCAACTTGTTTTATGCCCGGGACATTTTCAGTCCTGGTTCCAAACATGTGCCCGGTTCTGGTTTCGTCTAGGACACAAAACATGCATGTCGGTAACTTGAAAAAAGCGAAAACGGATTCGAATCCGGGTTAAACCTATAGAGGGCCGGTTTAGACCTAAGCATGCTGGCCCATCATCAGGCATGTACTGCCCCTCAGGTTTATTTAGAGGAAAAACGGTCGATTAGTACCTCAACTAGGGTCATATTGCCTAATCAGTACCCAAACTATTTCACTGTGCGTATTTGTACATGGTCTAGTAGAAATTTGAAATCGGTACTTGAACTCATAAAAACGGCTTTTACGTACATGCGACCGACAACATGTTAGTAACATGCTAAGGTGGACCTGTTCATGATTGAATCATGGAAAAACGACCGATTAGTACCTCAACTAGGGTCATATTGCCTAATCAGTACCCAAATTATTTTACTGTGCATATTTGAACATGATCTAGTAAAAATTAAAATCGGTACCTAAATTCATAAAAAATGGCTTTTACGTACTTGCGACCGACAATGTGTCAATAACATGATGAGGTGGACCGGTTCATGGTTGAATCATCTTATGCTAACATAAATGACGTCCTTCGGGTCTTAGATATCTAGACCCAATAGGGTAATTAGAATTTATAGGTTCGGGTTCGGTTTGGGTCTTGTTGGGTCCGGGTCAGTTCGGGTCTTAGATAATTGGACCCAATAGAGTAATTAAGTTTTTTCGGTTCGGATCCGGGTCAGGTTCGGTTCGGGTCCTGTCGGGTCATGCCCAAAAACTACCCAAAAACACCCTAAAAAGAATCTGAAAATACATAAAATTTCCAAAATATCCAAAATTTTGCCCAAAATGTGACCCAAAGACATGAAAAATATCCAAAATTTATTCGATTACTTGAACTATATTTTTATAAATCTAAAATTTTACATGAAACCCAAAACTATACCAAAAAGCCCAAACCCGAAACTTTTAAAAAATATCTTTAATACTAAAAATATATTAAAACACCCATATATACTTAATATATACTAAAAGTTTCGGGTATTTCGGGTACCCAATCGGGTCTCAGATTTGGGCCGGGTCGAGTCCAAGACCCGCGGGTCCTCCACATATGGATGTTTTTAAAATTAAATAATAAATTAAATATATCTTTTTAAAATTAAATATATTTTTTTAATATGAAAATATTTAATATTATTAAGATTAATATTTTCTTGATTGAATAATAAATATAAAAATGTAACACACTTTTAACAACAATAAGTAATTCAAAAGATAAATATAAAATTTTAACACAATATTAAAATAAATATTTAAATATATATATATAATATAATATAAAAATAAATTAATTTTAATTATAAAATAAATTTTTATTTGAAATTTGAGATTTTTTTTTGTTGTTTGATATTTGTTGGTGTTAATGTAAAAAGATGAACATAATCATTAATTTAAAAGGTAATATGACAATATGACCCTAGTTGAGGTATCGATTTCAAATTTTTATTAGATCACGTATAAATATGCACAATGAAATAATTTGGGTAATGAATATGGAATATGACCTTAGTTGAGGTACCAATCGGCCATTTACCCTTTATTTAGACATAGAAAAAATGGAAAGATATTAGCCTATTCATGGAAATTCGGGAAATATTTCTTTTCTAGCCCACCTCAGCAACTTTTCTCTCTTGAAAGTTTTACTCATTGGTAGGATAACTCTTTTTTTACTGAGCTGAAAAATGATTTGTGTTTCTTGCGGCTTGTTGCAGTCAAACATGGCACTAAGCGTGGAGCAAGAGACTAGACTGAAGGAGATGGGAGCGACGGTGAGGAACGGAGGATCATATATGAAGAAACTAAAAGTAGACGAGGAGAAGCAGAGGATGGCGAGGAACATGATGAACAAGATGACTATTGAGCAACTCTCAGAGCTCATGGCATTTTATCATTTGATGGGAAACATCTGTGAAGAAGTTTTGGAGCAAAAGCTTCGTGGTAATGTCAATGAATGCTTCAAGGATCTGTGAGTGCTCAGTTGCTCACATGAAAGGTAGAGGCTGGTTTTAGAAACAGACAATTTTGTAAATTTGCTTTTTTCAAAAGGTAACTTTTGTATAGGGGTGTCAAAATGAGTCAAATGGTCAACCCAGCTCATAACTCAAATGAGTTGATTGTTAATGGGTCATGGGTCAACTCAACTCATTTATTAAATAGGTTCGATTGACCCATGATCCATTAAATTATATGGGTCAGATGAGTTAATGGTTGACTCATTAACCCAACATCAGTTTTAAATCAATAACTCTTGGTATATCAATTTTAATTAAAGTTTACAGATTTTTAAATTTTTCATAATAGAATCATATAAATGAAAAGCATTTTTGTCTTCAAGTTCTAAGTATGAAATTAAAATATGTGTATATATATTTTTTGATCAAAATATATGTATATTATTATTAATCAATACTAATGAATATTTTTAAATTTGTTATAATTAATCAAAGATTGATCGATCAAATTAATAATTTTTTGGTCAAAAAAAATTATTGATGAAGATAGTGAATACAATATTTAATCTAACTAAATACTCAATTTTTACTGTTAATGGGTCATGGTTGACTCAACCCAATATATCTATTTAACATGTTAACCAATTAATTTGTTAACTCATTAACCCATTAGATCAAAAATAAACAGTTCATTTGGGTTAATAAGTTTATTTGGTTTAGGTCAACCCATGGGTCATAACTCATTTTGTCACCCCAACGTGTGTGTGTGATCAATTTTAATGGTATGTAACACTAACAGTCATAGGTCACATGATGATTTTGTTTTAATAAATTCACTAGTAATGCAATTGCAAATACAACGATGATTAAAGGTTTCGTGAAACTACATTTCTTACAAATTACGCTTCCCAGCTCTAATGTTAATGAGCTATATAAGAAAATATTTTCCACAAATTCTTTAATCAAGTTACAAATATCTCCAGCTGCAGACATTGTTCTTCTTTTCCGGTGTCGATCGTCATTTGTCGGCACATGAGAAATCCTGCTCTTTTCTCTTTTTTTTTTGTGTGATTCTACAACTGTTCGGTGAAGGTGTTGTGGAGAAACCTCTTTGAAGCGATGAGGCCGTTTGTTCTTATCCTGACCGAATCCCCTATGGTGTGATGATGTACGGTAGATTCCTCTTTTTTTGTTAATGATATTGTCATGCTTCTGGCGACGACTTTCCTTCACGTCCTAGCTGTGTTCTACTCAAGCTGCTATTGTGGATGGCAGAAGAGCAAGCAGTGTGAGGTAAAATTTACGCTAGACAAAGCTTTGATCGATGTTTTGGCAGGAAAAGAATCCAGAAAATAATTTCTTGGTCATTTTGGACTGCATTAATTCTAGATGGAGATTCACTCATCTTTTCCAGAGTTCTTCTTTCAACATATATCATCTGTGTTGCTGTCCGTCTTCACCGTTTGTTGTGCGTGAGTTCCTTTTGACGATCTTTAGAAAGGCTTGGATTATTCTTAGCATGGTATTAGCAATGGATATGGTAAAATCTTATCCTTTTTGTTAGGATTGGAAAAGATCATTGTACTCTCTTTGTACTTAAATTTTGTGTCTATTTTAGTTTGTAATCCTTTCATAATTAGTTAAAGAATTTTATGTGTTAAAAAAAGTTACAAATTTCTTTACTTTTTCTTCTTTTGATTTTCCTTAGTTTTAGCAGTGTTAAGGCATACCAACAAGTCCATGGGAAAATATTGAATTGTGGTTTCAGCGGAGCCACGTCGTTTTTCTTCCAAACCAAAAAGTTCATGTTTTGGTATATATATATATGTACCCGAAAAGTAATTCGGAAGAGACGGATACTCCGATAAGGCCCAAACCTACAAGGCTGGGGGCATTCACAAAGAAAATAGTTAATTGACTCCACTGGGGCAACCTATCTAGGAGAACTCCTATCGTTCTCCATATATCTATTAGTGAGCCTTTCTGTCGTCGCCACACAAGGTGAGATAATCTGCCACACATGGTGATATAGTCTGCCACGAGAAATTTTTCATCTTACTTGGGACCTTTATCTTCACACATGGCTCTAAAGCTTATGATAATAGGTTCAAGAACCACTTTTTGTGTAAGACTCAGTCTGGTCGATCGAAGTAAGTTATAACCAGATTTAACTGACTACACTCTTGATTTTGTGTGGTTCCAAAGATATATCCATCCAGAGCTAGAGAACGAGAAAGTTTAAGCCTAAGTATCAAAGGGATATCATCTGGGTGAAAGAATTCACGTAAAAGCTACAAATCCCACTCCTTGGTATCATTCGTAATAAAGAACTCAACAAGAAGTTGGGACAATCTGTAAACAATGTAATCAGTAGGTCTAGGAGGCCGAGCAACTGAGTTAGGAACCCAAACCTCACTCCAAACTCTCGTATCTCGACCCGTACCAATTGTTTTCCGTAAACTCGATATGAGTAGAAATTTTGCTGCCATGATACTACGTCATCCATATGATGGTAAGTATATTCGTCGATCTTCTAAAGGAGAGGTATGATTGTAATATCTTCCTTTTAGAACATGTACCAATAAAGAATTTGGGTAATGAATTAGTCTCTACAATTGTTTTGCAAAAAGCGTTATATTGAAGTCATGGAGATCTCGGAATCCTAATTCCCCCATATTCTTAGGGATATAGATCTCATTCCATGTTATTCAATGTAAATATCTGCTATTTTTGTTTTGAAATCCACAAAAATTAAAATTGTGCTTCCTAATTTGGGAATAATGCCTTGTGGATACTTTATTCTTTCTTTTGAAGCCCTTTTGGATACTTTCTTCATTAGTCTACCTTTAACGTCAAAGTTATTGTACCGCACTTGCTTTTAGGCCGTCCTACAGAAAGAAAAAAAACAAAATATATGAATAGTATTAAAAATTCATATTTAAATAGCAACCAAGCAAAATAAAAATATTTTAAATGTAGTTAGTTAATTGTCAGTTGGTTATTCATAGACTAAGTCCTTCTAACCCAACCCAATTTCCAAAGAAATTGTCAGATAAACAAATATTTTATACAAAACTTTATTAGTTTCTTTCCCTTCTTCAACTCAGAAAATCAAGACTTAGACAAACAACAAAAACCATTGACCTCCTTCTTCTTGTTCTTCTTTATCATCATCTTGTTTTTCTTTTCTAAAATGTTTAATTATTATACCAATTGCCAAATTTGAGACAGAGATTCATCATCACCTTGTTCATCTCTAAAGGCAACAAAAAAAAAATAGGGAACCATGATCAATCTCTTCACGTCTCGAAAAAGATCATTCGCTTATGCAATCATATGGACGCTTTTTATGGTTCTGGATTGTGTTTTGTCAGTTGATGAGCGCCACAAACACTGCACTCCTTCATTTAGCTGTGGACATAAGATACATCTCTCCTATCCCTTTTGGACATCCGACAGAAAAGAGTGTGGTCACCCAGATTTCAAGGTCAACTGCACCCATGGTTTTGCAGAGCTCACCATTTCCTCAGTTAAGTTGAGAATCCTCGAGATGAATACTAAGTCTAGTATCATCAGACTTGCCAGAATGGATTATATCAACGACTTTTGTCCCCATAAACCTGAGAACGCAACACTCAACCATCAAGTCCTTCCATTTTCTCAAGACACCGAGTTCCTAACGTTTTACTACCGATGTCATCTTGGTCCAGAAGTGAATTTTACTTTCAGTGGCCACATCAGACAGCTTGACTGTGAGGAGGATGATCTTGATGGACAAAGTTACTCCGTCTCGTCCCATATACATTTTTGGAATAGGGATATCATACATAAGTTGAAGGCATCGTGTAGAGTTATCGTCCATGTTCCAGTATCTCGATCTGCATTGAAGCTAGAAGAGAGAAACCAGAGTGCGAATGCTATAACGAAGGCTCTTGAAAAGGGTTTCGAGCTTAGCTTCAACAGAGATTGTTCGCGGTGCAGAGAATCAAATGGTGCTTGTGGATATAATCATACCTTGGGAGGATTCACCTGCTATTGTGCAGATAAGCCTCATAACCAGACTTGTGAAAAGAATGGTAATGATTTCTTTTCTTCTGAAGATTTTGACTACAATAAGTAAAATCTTGGTTTGGTCTGAAACTCCTTTGACTTAAAAATTTGCTTTAATCACTATGTAAGTTCTGTCTTGAGTTTGAACTGACATTGTTCCTGTGGAATTTGTTCAAGCAGGTCTCTCCAAACCAGAAAAAATAGGTATGTTTCTACCCATTTCCTTGCAAGCAAAACATTAGTAATCTCACGAAGCTCCTGTCTTTTTGTTTGTCACCAGGCATTGGATTCGCTTGTGGTTTCTTGGTTGCCACTCTTTTAGCAGCATGTTTTCTCTGTTTCTACATCCGGAGAAGGAAGAAACTGGCAGCACAATACACAAACAAAGCCCTTTCCGCTACTCCTTACTTAAGCCATAACGCAATATCAGCCACTCCAAGTTCCACGACAATCTCCAAAAGCAACCACGCTCTCATGCCATCTATCTCTAACATAGCAAATAAAAGTGTCGATTATGGAGTTCAAGTCTTCAGCTACGAAGAACTTGAGGAAGCCACTGATAATTTCTCTAGAGAGCTAGGAGATGGAGGATTCAGTACTGTCTACTACGGTAAGAACCAAACTATGTACCAAATAAAAGCTTCACAACTCAGCCTTTAACTTTATGCAAAAACTCTGAAGGCATACTAAAAGACGGACGAGCCGTAGCTGTAAAACGTCTCTTCGAGAAGTCCCTGAAACGTGTGGAGCAGTTCAAGAACGAGATCGATATCTTGAAATCCTTAAAACACCCGAACCTAGTGATTCTATACGGATGCACGACGAGACATAGCAGAGAGCTACTCCTGGTGTATGAGTACATCTCTAATGGAACACTCGCTGATAATCTCCATGGAGACCAAGCACAATCTCGTCCTATTAGCTGGAATGGTCGACTCAGAATCGCCATTCAAACCGCGAGTGCATTATCCTTCCTCCATGCCTCAGGTAAACATGTCATATACCAGAAATCAGGATGTTACAGTAGTTTCATGAAGCTCTATGATTATGCTTACAGGAATCATACACAGAGATGTTAAGACTACGAACATTCTTCTAGATAAAAACTACCAAGTCAAAGTGGCTGACTTCGGTCTCTCGCGGTTGTTTCCGCTGGACCGAACTCATATCTCAACCGGGCCGCAAGGAACTCCGGGGTATGTTGATCCTGAGTATTATCAGTGTTATCGTCTCAACGAGAAGAGCGATGTGTACAGCTTCGGAGTCGTACTCTCGGAGCTCATATCATCCAAAGAAGCAGTTGATATCACCAGACATCGCGAGGATATCAACCTCGCGAACATGGCTATCTCCAAAATTGGAAATGACTCCGTTCACGAGCTGGCGGATTTGTCTCTCGGATTCGCGAGGGATCCTTCGGTTAATAGGATGATGATTTCGGTTGCTGAACTGACGTTCCGCTGTTTGCAACCGTTGAGGGAGGCAAGGCCGTCCATGGATGAGGTCGTCAAGATTTTAAAAAAGATTCAGAAGGAAGCTGGAAGAGATTCTCCGGAGGTAGAGGTGGGGAGTGGAGATGACACTGCGTTGTCAAAGCACGGTGTTCCTCCAACGTTATCCCCGGCGACTGCGAAAGAGACTAGTAGTTCTAATTCGACGACAACAAGTACCTCCAACACGACGACGAAGAGTTCGTTCTGAGAGTGTACTCGGAGAGACTTTGAACCTAAGCGAGGGTTTGGCGTCGGTATATGAATAAACCATTGTGAATTTCACCTTTTTAACTCTTTTGTTGTTTCATGTTCTTTCTCTTTATGGTTTTTGCATGAAAGGACCGTTACTATTCCTTAATTGTTTTACTATTTAACATTTTGTTGAGAAATCTTAAGCCATTAAGTTAATCAAGTACATCTCTTAAATTTTATGTGTAAGTTGCAAAATGGGTTTTCTATAAGGGAAATCAGAGTGTATAACAATCAAATAATTATTAATTCATCATCTAACAAATTTCGCTAAATGGTTAGAGCATCAGCAGCGTATCAATTCTTAAAATGAGTCTCTGATCTTTTTTATATTAATAATTTCATTTTATTTTTATTTGTTATGGTATGTTCCAATTAAAGAGAGACACATAGCATATTAATCTCTCAAAGATTATTGAACGCTTCTTCCCACAGCGACGTCCCTCCCTTTTTCTATCCTCTCTCTCTTACTTTATATTATTTAATTAGTTTATTTGTTAAAGAATCTAGGGAAGAAACCATCACTGCTTATGCTCTTAGGATACACGCTATAGCTTTAATATTGTTATCATTAGTTGTTGTGTTTGTAAGTTGTGGTATTGTTGTGTTAAATTGAACGTATTTGTGTAAGAGCATGTTTATTGGGGTTTCTTAAACTAGGGACCCCTAAAAATATATTAGTAAAAATTTTGTGGGTCTTACAAAAACTTAAAAGACCGTTCTTTGGAGATCCTAATTCCTTGCACTGTTTTGCGGACCCCATTAACACGTAACCGTCCGTGATTGGTCATTTTTTTTTCTTTTTAAAATAAAAATAAAAAAAAGAAAAAGGTGGGTCCCACTTCTTTTTAACGGACTCCACCCATCTTTTGGATAAACATGCTCTAAAGCTTGTTTGATGGTGTAAACATTTATATTTTGTCGGTAGTGTAGATATGTAGGGTGTAGGTGAAATACCCTTTTTGGTCCAGTTAGCTTGAAAGCATGACGTAGTTGGGTTTTTCAATTTTTGTTTGTTTTATCGAAAAGTTTGGGGGTGCTTATGAGTCAAGTGAGTGTGTTGTTTGGATTTGATTGCCTTAATGTGCGAAGCAAGTTTGGTGTATATAGTGTGGTATTGTTTTGGCCAAATATTGTGTCTTGTGGGTTTAGTTCACAATTTGTGTGGGTGGACATGATATTGTGTGTTTTTCATAGATTATATTGTTAGATGGTTTAACACCCATGATCTGGTATAATTCAAAGTGAATAGTTTTCCGTGAAACAATCAAATAAGAACAAGCACAATGAACTAAAGAGCTTTAACCAGATCGAAGATGCTATTATTATGTGTCCAAACATTCGATTCGAGGTTCCCATATCAAATATGAAATTCCAAAATCAAATGTCATAGAACAAATTTTGTAAGCATATATAAATTAAGACTTTGCAATCTGAGTTTGAAACCATTAGTTGGTTCGTCTCGGACTAGGACTAATATTACATGAAACTCATGCATTTTCACAAACTTTTATTATTTATATAATATTTAGGTTCAAACAATAATATATATAAAATGCATCACTTTCAAACTTATTACATATGACAATACATACCATTTGCAAAAGACATAAAATACTATGCTAGCATCATAAAGAGTCTAAATGAACAAGTAATTTGCTCAGTGAATCAGAGTTCTTTAACAATTAAATCATTCTCCTAAAATACATCATGCATCACTAAAGAATAAACATTAAGAAAAGTATAAATAAGAGGGACCATTGTGTATACTGCACCTGAAGTGTTTTTGAGAATGTATGGGAATGTTTCTCACAAATCTGATGTGTATAGTTATGGTTTGTTGGTTCTTGAGATATATAGGAGCAAGGAAGAAAAGTTATGCATCAAACAACAACAATCAGTGTACTTTCCTGATTGGATCTACAGGATTTTGAAAATAAAGTGTAAAAAAACTTCTCATTGAGCAAATAATTAAAGAGGAAGATCAAGATTTTGAGAAGAATATGATTCTTATGGGACTATGATGTTGTGAGATATTCGAAATATCTTTATTATATATATATATATATATATATATATATATATATCTAGATAGTTCTACTATTTATCTTAATAATTATCTTAAGTGCTTAAAATTATTTCTATGTATTTTAATAGTTTTTAGAGGAATTTTGTTTTCATTTATAAAAGAAATATATTTTAAAGAGCTTTTGATAAAACATTGAAGAGTATTCTAAACATTGTTTTTAGTAGATCAGTGGATCTCAACGAATCAAAAAAACATTAATTGTTAGGTATTCTAAAATTAAATGAGATTATTTGCATATATTTAACTTTTTGCTACTTCATATTGTATGCATTCAAGCATGCCCATCAGATGGCCCATGGATTGTTGAGATGATAGAGGAAAGTGTAAGTTCTCTTGAAGCTCCTCTGACGTGTCTTTTGAAATTGTCTGCCTCAGCTATGGCTCCATCTTTCTCTGAAGAGAAGAATCCAGTGCCATTAGATGTATGATCCATGGAAGACAAATGTTATATATGTGTACGCGTACACTTCTTTATTCTTTGTTGACATTAGTCAAACAACCCTATGTTGAAACAATTAAACAAATCCATCTTTCACACCTTCAAGAAAGGCCTTCGCTTCTATAGGAAAGATATTGTACTTTTGTCGAAACCCCATCACTTGCAACTCTTTTGGAGAAAAAAAAATGCTTTCAACGAAATCAAACACACATAATTTAAATAAAGAGTCTCTGATTCAGGCTGTGCAAATGTGTCAGTCAAATCCAGCGCTGGCTCTGGACGTGTGCGGAGGGTGCTTTGGCACATGATCCCACCATTTTCTTGTAAAATTTTCTTATAATTAAAGTCTTGCAGTATTAATTTTATACAAGAAAAATGCCCTTTTGTTTTTTTGAACACAAGAAAAAACTCTAAAATTTTGATTGTACAAGAAAGGACCCTAAATGTTTTATTGTGCACAGGGCCATATATGTTTGGGTTGGGCCTGGTCAAATCAGAGCTTCTTCACCCTTCCGGAGGAAAGTGTTATGTACCCACAATTCGAGATCTACCAGTTCCCTTACCAAGAATATGAACTCGTAACTCGTAAGTCTTTATAGATGTTAAATAATTCAAAATTCATTTATTTATTAGTTTCTATATTATTTTGGTAATTACAACAAAACAACAACATTCTTCCAGATTATTTGATATTGATGGTGAAAACGCACACCAACCAGCAGATGAGTAAAACTCAGGTTCTAATTCTCAACGAAATCATCCAGATGGTTCAATCCCAAGCGAACGAGATCTCCTTAACTGAGGTTTCAATGTTTGAAGATGGCTCTTTTGCTTCTAACACGTTGTCATGGGAATAAATCAACAAACTTGTTACTTAGATACATTTTTTTTTAATATTTCAATTATCTTATAATTTAATTTATTCTCTTTTCTAGCAGGTTCCGGGAAAAGAAAAGTTGTTTGGTCGGGTCAGGTCGTGGTGCACAGTCCTCCTCTTTATCATGTCAGCTTCATATACTGGTGACCCCAAACTCGTCCAAGAGCTCTGAAGAAAAAAAATGTATGAATTGAAGCATTGGAGAAGCAAAAGCAATCATGGCTGATAATGTGGAACATGCCTGCCAAATCGTGGTGAACAATAGATTCATGGAAGCGACGTGTAGCAAGTTTGACGACTTTTATTGTTACTAGAACCTTTTCCGGGCTACGCCCAGATTCTTTTCCATAAATTTAAGTAAATATAATTTGATATAATATTTTATTTGATTATGTGCACGTGTATATTTTTACTGCACTGAAAAATAAAATAATTTATGATTCTGAAATTGTTTAAAACTAAATTTGATTGTTTTAATATCTAAAATATATAATATATAGCAAATAGATATAACAAAAACTTGAACACAAATATCCCAAAACACTTTAAAATGAGTTTTTGACCAAAAACACATAAGAGGTAGACCAAAAGATGTTTTATTAAAAATGTAAGATACACCTATATTTTTATTTTATAAATATAAAGAAATATTTAAATAAATAAAATATTTTTATTTTAAAAAAATCAATTCAATTTTTTTTTGATTTTTTCATTTTAAAATTCGATTTTTTGAAACTATTTTAAAAATTGTTATTATAAAGTCAAAATCTTAATTATATAACTTAAAATTATAAAAACTGCATCCTTAATTTAAATCCTAAGTCTAGATTAGTTAATTCTAGAAGTGTAAGTGTCTTTTAACTTTTTCAATGAAACATATTTTGATTTTGACTATTGTATGCTTTATTCGTGATTAAAATTATTTTAGGGTTTTTAGGATATTTTTCAAGAACTAATTAAGTCATAATTATAGTCAAATTCCTCACCTTTACCTATATGAGTTTTGAGTTCTCAATATAAGAAATTGTTTCATAAATGATTTAAAATTTGTTTTGATTTTAGGATCAATACTGAGTTTCCATTTTTATTTTTGATATTAGAAACCATATTTTGTTTTTTTCGTGTGCTTGGCTTTTCTTTATATGATTATTAGAAAATCAATATATTTTTTTATATGTTATAAAAATGGTAGTAAAAAAAAATTGTATTTATACAACGATGGACAATATAATAATGATGAAGAATACGCATGAGAATCATGTTATTACTTTTGTTTCATGTGGCAAAACGAATTCCAAATTAAAAAAAATTATAATCATAAATAACATTCTACAATGTGTAAGAAAAGATGGATGCGTTGAACTGAAACTTAATCAACTAACATCAATGTGAAAGAGTCTATCCACCAGCAAGTGGTCACATTAATTTGAGAAGGAACTTGGTTAACTGATATACGTTGAGTATTTACTCATGCAAATGTTTTTTTCTCCTCAATCCATTTCGGATTCTCTATAGCTAAATTGAAAGCCTGATCGGCTCGGTTCGCATCCAAACTATTGCTCGAAGAAACAAACACGTTACCGGTTATGGAAGCCAATAGGAGAATGACTAATAACTTGGAGAAGGAATAAACTTTGGGACTATAGAGTATCTCTCAAATTTAAGAGTTCCAATTGTGATGCCTTCAAATAAGAATAGTGTTATGTGCATCTAGTTTAAGAATAGATCAAAAGCTTACAGTTTACAATATGATTTGAAAACCATCATAGTTAGTCCAATTATATTCTATGCTAAGTATGATGAGTTTCAGGAATGAGAGCACATGAAGAATATAGCCATCATATAAAGTTTGAATGTGGCGGAGTTGAAAGAGTAGATTAGCTTTAAATTACTGCAAGAATTAAAAGTTCTTCATGAGTGGTACTGGTGAGACTGTGAATCGGCATAGACAATAGCATAATGATTTTTACATGAGAAGGAAGAAGAAAAAATCGGTGAAAGAGGGTGACGATTGCTTGTCACATTTTAGCTATAGTTTATTAAATTAATGAGATATCCCATTAAAAACCTCCAAAGTGGTCATTACTTCCACTCTAAACCTTTAGACTTCAAACTTTCATAATAAACCCTCAGAATAATAACATTCTTAACAAAAACTATGAAAGTGGCTCACATTTTTTCTTTATTATCATGGTGGAAATAATTATAAACACTGTTGACATGATGCTCAACTCCATAAATTTTACTTAAATATATATTTTATTAAAATTAATTAATTTGCTAGCAAACATATTTTTTTTTATTTAAAGATAAATTAATTTAAAATCACTTTTTTGTTAACTAATTTAAAATAATTAATCGGCTTATTATGTAGAGCAGTCGTAAAAATCCAAGAAAAAAACTAATAACAAAAACTGTAAAGAGAAAACCAAAAAGTAAGGAAAAAAATTGTGTATGTTAAAGATGATAGAAAGTAATGATATTCTTAATATTTTAATCTTCTTAATCCATATTTACGTGTCCTAACTCCTAATATGTGGTGCTTCTTCAGTTTTTCTTTTTATTTGCAGAGCTTTCCCAAAGTTATTGATAACATTTTCAGTTTATTTTGATTTGTAAGAGTAAAATAATTCGAGGTTGATAAATTCTTCGTATATGAATTGTATATTATGATAAATTTTATTTGCTTACACTGCAACAAAGAGGAGACAATGAATAAAAAAATTAGTTTATTAAAAAGACAAAATTTAATAAAGTATATGTTTAGGTAAAACAAACTGGGTTAATATGTGTTTATAATTTTGTCCATCATAATAATAAACACTTAAGCCACTCTCATTGTTTTTGTTAAGAGTGTTATTAGTTTGAAGGTTTATTATGAAAATTTAAAGTTTGAAGGTTTAAAGTGGAAGTCATGACCACTTTGGAAGTTTTTAATGGGATTTTCCCTTTACTAAAGTATATGTTTAACTAAAACAAATTGGGTTAATATATGTTTATAATTTTGTCCATCATAATAATAAAGAAACACTTAAGCCACTCTCATTGTTTTTGTTAAGAGTGTTATTAGTTTGAAGGTTTATTATGAAAATTTAAAGTTTGAAGGTTTAAAGTGGAAGTCATGACCACTTTGAAAGTTTTTAATGGGATTTTCCCATAAATAATGATCAATATTTAGTGTTTCCTTTTGCAATAAAATATGACAAATTTTAAAGATGACATGGCAACTAACAACATATTATTGGCTGAAATTAATTTAAAGTCTCTTTTTGCCAACTAATTTAAAATATTTAATCGGTTTATTGCGTTGAGCAGTCGTAAAAATCCAAGAAAAAAATAATGACAAAAATTCTAAAGAGAAAACCAAAAGTAAGGAAGAAAAATCGTGTATGTTAGAGACGATAGAAAGTAATGATATTCTTAATATTTTAATCTTAATCTATATTTACTTGTCCTAACTCATAATGTGTGGTGCTTCTTCAGTTTTTATTTTTATTTGCGGAGCTTTCTAAAAGTTATAAATAATCATTTCAATTTATTTTGATTAGTAAGAGTAAAATAATTCTAGGATGATAAATTCTTCGTATATGAATTGTATATTAGGATTAATTTTATTTGCTTACACTGCAACGAAGAGGGGACAATGAAAAAAAAATTGATTTATTAAAAGAACAAAATTTAATGAAGTATATGTTTAAGTAAAACAAACTGGGTTAATATGTATTTATAATTTTGTCCATCATAATAATAAAGAAACACTTAAGCTACTCTCATTTTTTTTGTTAAAAGTGTTATTAGTTTGAAGTTTTATTATGAAAATTTAAAGTTTGAAGGTTTAAAGTGGAAGTCATGACCACTTTGGAAGTTTTTAATGGGATTTTCTCATAAATAGTGATCAATATTTAGTGTTTTTTGCAATAAAATATAATAGATTTTAAAGATGACATGACAACTTAACAAAATATTATTGTCTGAAATTAATTTAAAGTCTCTTTTTGTCAACTAATTTAAAATATTTAATCGGTTTATTGCGTTGAGCAGTCGTAAAAATCCAAAAAAAAATAATGACAAAAATTCTAAAGAGAAAACCAAAAGTAAGGAAGAAAAATCGTGTATGTTAGAGACGATAGAAAGTAATGATATTCTTAATATTTTAATCTTCTTAATCTATATTTACTTGTCCTAACTCATAATGTGTGGTGCTTCTTCAGTTTTTATTTTTATTTGCGGAGCTTTATAAAAGTTATAGATAATCATTTCAATTTATTTTGATTAGTAAGAGTAAAATAATTCTAGGTTGATAAATTCTTCGTATATGAATTGTATATTATGATAAATTTTATTTATTTACACTGTAACAAAGAGGAGACAATGACAAAAAAATTGGTTTATTAAAAAGACAAAATTTTAATAAAGTATATGTTTAATATGTGTTTATAATTTTGTTCATCATAATAATAAAGAAACACTTAAGCTATTCTCATTGTTTTTGTTAAGAGTGTTATTAGGTTGAAATTTTATTATGAAAAATTAAAGTTTGAAAGTTTAAATTGGAAATCATGACCATTTTGGAAGTTTTTAATGGGATTTTTTCATAAATAATGATCAATATTAATGTTTTTTTTTGCAATAAAATATGACAGATTTTAATGATATTGCAACATAATAACATATTATTGGCTGATTTTATTTGATGATGTGGATAGCTTAGAAGTAATGATGTTCTTAATATTTTAATCTTCTTAATCCATATTTACTTGTCCTAACTCATAATGTGTGGTGCTTCTTCAGTTTTTATTTTTATTTGCGGAGCTTTCTAAAAGTTATAGATAACCATTTCAATTTATTTTGATTTGTAAGAGTAAAATAATTCTAGGTTGATAAATTCTTCGATATAAATTGTATATTATGATAAATTTTATTTTTTACACTGTAACAAAGAGGAGAAAATGAAAAAAATGGTTTATTAAAAAGACAAAATTTTAATAAAGTAGATGTTTAATATGTGTTTATAATTTTGTTCATAATTTTGTTCATCATAATAATAGAAAAAACACTTAAGCTATTCTCATTGTTTTCGTTAAGAGTCTTATTAGGTTGAAATTTTATTATGAAAATTTAAAGTTTGAAAGTTTAAAGTGGAAATCATGAACACTTTGGAGGTTTTTAATGGGATTTTTTCATGAATAATGATCAATATTAATGTTTCTTTTTGCAATAAAATATGATAGATTTTAATGACATGACAACTTAATAATATATTATTGGCTGATTTTATTTGATGATATGGACAACTTAGAAGTTGAGGATATTCCCCTTTTAGTATAGTAAGATTTATTCGTTTGTTATTTCAAACTTTTGAACATTGTTCTTTATAAAAAACTAATGTATTTTCTTTTTCGTAGACTAATGTATTTGATTTTAAATTTTAATTATTTGTATTTTAGAAATTTAAATTTTTAATTTAATTAAATTTAAAATATATAATTTTAAAATTATGTCAGAAATTTGTTAGGAGGTTGATCAGAAATAAGTTCCGACAAACATGTGGTCATTAGGAATATTCTCGACAATCCTTGGTCGTCGAAAGAATTCCCAAGATCCTTTGGTCGTCAAAAAAATTCCGACGAACCTTTGGTCATCAGAAATAATTACTGACGAACTAGGTTCGTTGCGAAAAATAATGATGCCTAAGGCGCGTCAGGGACTTTTTCGATGGAGTTCCATCGAGAAAGTGGTTGTCGGGAATATAGTGCCGTCTCATTACAAATTTCCTACAAACTTTTCCCCAATGAAATAGAACCGATAAAACGTGTTTGTCGAGAACCTTTCGGAAAAGACAGTTCCCCATGACTTTCCAATGAATATATTCGTCGAGAATAACTTGTTTTTATTGCATTGGTATCTTCTGTATGGCATCGTCCACAGATATGTCTATCACATATTTCAAGTGGACCATGCTTTCCTTCTAGGGAATAAATACGTGTAAGTGAGATGAACATCCACGAATTTCTGAGAAAATGTACTTGATATTATTGAAAAAAATTATATGTTTTGGTAAGATGTTTAAGTAAAATTAGAAAATTTAGTAAACCTTTTCCTCTGAAACAACAAACAAAATAAGAATAGAGATCCATATGTATGTATTATCTAATAGTGGATATAAATTTATATTATGTATCTAGTTTCCGATATAATTTACAAATAATATGTATAAAAGAATCTCATGCTATTAAGTTGTGTGAAACATCAAATGATGACTACTTTATGAAATGATTGAAATCTATAGTAAATCTATACAAACCGTATAGGATACTAAAATGATATAATTATTCTTATTTGAATATTTGGTGAACTAATTAACTTAAGATGAAATCTATGTTTTGCAGGTAAAATTGTTTCTTGTTCTATAAAGAAATTACCACTAACACTATCTAAACTCTTTTGTTAAGTTTATGTTGTCTGTTTTCTTATGGGGATAAAAATTTAAAACCTAATGGCCATCGGAAGAGAAGAAGAAGCGATACATGAATTACATATATATCCATGAATCAGACATTTGACAATCCGATAGAAAATGTCTCAGACAGAAATCCAAAGAAGATAAAAACATGCAATTGGAAGTGAAATGAGTATAGATTATTATATGAATGTTTTAGAAAGGAAATTAAGCATCGGTGAAGCTTGGTGGCTTGTAGGCGATGAAACTGATGCACTGGACCTGACGGTTGTTGTCGAATCCAATGATCCTAATGAAGGCGTTGGGGTACTCCTTCTTGCACTCTTGCACTTCCTTCAACACCTGAGCAGAGTCAGTGCATCCGAACAAGGGAAGCTTCCACATTGTCCAGTAACGTCCATCGTAGTATCCAGGCGTGCTTCCGTGCTCACGGTACACAAATCCGTGCTATATATGCATACCATTCAAACTCAGAATTTACATGGGGTATAAAATGGATGTTTAGATACAAGAAAAAAAGACTTTGTTTTTATTACCTCCAACTCGAATTCAACACAAGGAATCCATTTGTTGCGGAGAAGGTAGTCAACTTCCTTAGCCAATTCGACGTCAGTAAGGTCAGGAAGATAAGAGAGAGTCTCAAACTTCTTCTTTCCGACTGGTGGCCACACCTTTAAATCCCATTTCCAGTTAATAAATAGGAATTCTCCTTTGTAAATATATTGTTTAGACATTTTCAATCCAAGGTACGTTATTATATATTGTTCAATCGGATTCATGTTCACATGTATCAGTTCCACATGAAAAGGACGGGCCTACAACTCTAGTGATCATATTTACCTTCATGCAGCTGACTCTTCCTCCGTTGCTTGCAATGGAAGTAATGTCAGTGTTGGTTTTGCGGGTGACTGGGAATGCAGCGGATGACTTCAAGCCGGTGAATGGAGCAACCATGGTGGCTTGAGCCGGTGAGGTAACCACAGCGGCGGAGGAGAGCATAGAGGAAGCCATTACTATTAACTTTTTTCTGTTCTCTTACTGACTTGTTTGTCTATTGCTTTGGTCATCTATATATAGCGAGGCCGCATGAGGCATAAAGCCCTAATTATCAAAAGGGTGTGGGATTCATTTCTGATGATAACTTCGTTACCCGCCACAAGATTAAGGAATGGTGTTGACACCCTTATCAACACAGACCACTATGATAAGGCCACGTGGCAGAAAATTTTCTTATCTTATCTTTTCTTGGAAGGAAATGAGTGAATGTGTATGGTTACTGGTCTCCACTTGAGCCGATGCTCTTGGCTCCTTCCTTTTCGCAGAAAGGACATCAGACGCATGACCTACATTTAAATATTCGTGGACCTTATATGTACTATCTATGAATTAATTTCACCCAAGTAGTTTGATTTGGTGAATAAGTTCTCATTTAAAACATTACTACACGAAATTAAATTACTTGAATCAGACATGTAACGTCGTCATAAATTTTAACTGAGTGATGAGAGTTATGTTCATACTCAAACAAAGAAGAGAAACAATTCTATTCTTTTTCCTGGTCAGAAAGTGTAAATAAGTTTTATTATATAGTTTTTCTTAAGATTTTAATATATTTTATATAAACAGAGTCATTCATGTATGTCACAAAGGTTAAAGCTGAACACTGAAACAAATTATCAAAAGAATCTAGTCTTTAAATAGATGCAAAACAGCCAAATGGATAAGGACACGAAAAATAGCAAAAGCGATCAACGTTTTCGTAATACAGTATTAGTCAAAAACAAAGATGTTTAAAAATAGTGAAAAACTGAGTGCTTATCCATGTAACGGCCCTGTATATAAATACAGATCTTCCCTCTTGGTTATCTACAGATTACTTCAAAATTTAAAGGAACTATAGAAGAAGGCCTTTTCAAATAACCAACATAATGAGTCGTCTCTCGTGTTTTCTTCTCACTATTGGATTGTGCATAGGATTGAGTAACGCAAAGTGGAATGAGAAAAACTCTGTGCACTTTAAGAACTCTCTTGGTCGAAACAATATCTTGAAGATTAACTGTATATCAAACGACGACGATCTAGGCTTCCACTTTTTAAGGCCTGGAGAAACTTACCAATTCAGTTTTCATGATAGTGTTATTAAAACAGAATTCTTTTGTGACCTATGGCAAGGACCAAATTTCAAGTTCCATGCAGGGTTCACCGGATACGAAGGGGGTGGTCTTATAGTTCACTATGGTAAAAAGAACTTTTGGGATGCTAGAGAAGATGGAATTTACTTTACACATGGCCAAAAAATGCCCAAGTTAGAGTATACATGGAAATAATAATTTGTTCATTTTGTTTAAATTGTAAAAAGTAATTATTTATTATTGCATGAGATTTTTATTTTATTTTAGAAGTATTGTATAATGTGTAACTTTTGTGTTCGTAAATGTCATATACCGAATTTACATTTCTCTGTGCTTGGGATTTTGTCATAAAGTTTGTTCGAATGCTTTTATTTGTGATTGACTAGGTGTTGCTAGCAGGTTGTGTTTTATATGAGGGATAAAGGTGTTCCTATGCTCATGTAATATGTTTTTACGGTGTTGGTTATTGGTGCAGAGTTTTGTAACAACCTCCCTGTGGGACCCAGCTGGCCAGTACGTCGGCATAACCTTGACTGGCGCTGCAGCGCATCGACCCTAACCCCTCCTCTGTCCAGTCTGTCGCACATATAGGTTATTGGTGAGGTTCAAACCCCCGACCTCACCCTTTAACAACTTTCCTCTAGAGAAGTTGTCACCAATTGATCTACAGGTCAATTGGTGACAGCTTATCCTGTGGGAGTGCTGTTAAAGGGTGAGGACCTGAGTTCGAGTTTTACCAACAACCTAATTATGGAGTTAATGAGAATTCATAATGGAGGGGTTGGGGTCGGTGCGCTGCAGCGCTGTGAACCTGAAGTCTATAGGACAGTGAGGTTCACGGGACGGGTTGTCACAAGTTTCATATGTGATGATTGGTAGTTTTAGTTTCAAAGGTTGTTGTAATAACTTTTGGGTATTTCTCAGACGCGACGGCAGGTCCGAGTGGCGTATGTTTTAGTGGCGAGAGTTGTGATAGTGTAGTGTTGCTCTTAAGGATACGTAGATGTCACACCATGGCCTGTGGATGTCGTTTTATAGTTTTGCTGTATCTTAAAGTAGATTGGGGTTGTTGATGGGCCAAGAAAGTGGTGTTTTTAATTTTTATTTTGGTTTATCGCCCTTCGAATTTGGGTACTTGGGCGTCTTCTTAATCGTTGAGGTTTTAACATTTGTTTGTGCGCCTCTGGTTGGGTTGGGTTGCTGGTATTGGGTTTGTTAATAAGAATGAGAACAATTCAGCTAGGATGATTATGTTTTGGGGTTTCTTTAATATTTATGGGCCGTACCATAGGGAGTATGTATTTTTAATCAGGGATTATATCCCATAAACATTATTTATAAAGTGATTTTGACACATATTTTCTTTACAATCATTTTCACTAAATATATGTAGCATGGTTTATGTTAAATGTGATATGTACAATTAAATTTAATACTTATTTATATTTATGGTAAACCTTTTAGAATATGGTAGTAAATTATATATCATCATTAAAGTAAATTTATTTAAATATGATATTAAATAATATACTAATAAAAATATAATAATATTTAAAAAATTAAAATATTATTTATTTTTATTTTTATAATTATAAAATTTTATTACTAAAAATATTTTCAATTTTTTAAAAATAAAAACTTTTAATCGTAAGATTATTAGTTTCTTTTATATATCTAAAATTTTTAGAAATAATGTTTAGTTTTACTTTTTGATAATCAGGCAACTTTTATATCAATTTTTTCTTAATTTTATACAAGTTAATTTAATATATTTGATCCAAAACAAATAGATAAAACAACCTATCTAAGATTATAATTAACTATATACACAAATATTTTAATATAATTTAAAATAAACAACATTGTTTATTTCATTTTGATTTTATGGTCAGTTAAATCAAAACATATATTATAATATTGGTAAAAATAATAAAATCCAAAATAAGAATAATATTTTGTTTTTAAATAAAAATGATAAATCTACTGTTATTCAACTGAGAGTCTTAGGTGATTTTTATTAAAATGACAAATCCACTATTATTCAAACATGAATTTTAAAAATACATTTAAAATCTACTGTTATTGAACTTAGAATTTCATAAAGTACTCTGAAATTCGCTGTTATTGAAAATATTTGTGGAGTTTTAAAAATTTTAAGTGATTTTAGAAATTTTAGGTGGAATATCCTAGTTAAGAAAATTAAAACTCAAATCTCATAATTTTAGGTGGTATTCTAGAGTAGTTTAACAAAAATCACTTCAAACTCTGCAATTCATTAAAATCATCTAAAACCTTATTACAAATCAAATCACCTTAAACTTTAGACTGAATACATCCCCTAGTTTTAAAACAAATGTGTAGCTGCTCGTTAGGTTCTTGTTGTTTTAGCCTCTTGTTAGCGAAGTTGTAGATGTTTGATTAAGTTTAACGATAAGGGAAATTGTACTCTATAGCCATCAAAAATTAATAATTCATGCAGTATCCAAAACCCTTAGCATTCCTTGAACGCTGTGTCCCTTAACATTCCTCGAACGCTGTGTCATTTATGTATTATTACAATAGTAGCCTCTCATGTGACTGCAGATAAAAAATAATTAAAGTAATATTTTTTCAATCAAAAAGTTAATGTGGCAGTTGGAGAGTAACACACGCGAACATAACTTCATGTTCGTCACTTTTGTAGAAGGTGAATAGATTGATGCCGTGATTTGCTCAAACGCGCTTTCACCACGGTTTGGTCCGCGTATCTTCAGT
The DNA here is from genome assembly GCA_905132765.1 of Moricandia arvensis. NCBI lineage: Eukaryota > Viridiplantae > Streptophyta > Magnoliopsida > Brassicales > Brassicaceae > Moricandia > Moricandia arvensis. Next base: position 3,175 of record CAJHQP010008621.1, on the reverse strand, counting down.
CATATCACACCGGTGAAAAGTTTTTTCTGATGTTGGTGTTGGCCTGTTACTGCTTACGACAACTACCCCTGCGCCAACGAAGGAACATGCGACGATGAAGTTAAGTCTAATCGGCAAAGTTCATAACACCTTCTCGATATCACACTATACATATCTATTTATGGAATTTTGGTACCGTACTGTAAGTTCCGGTTGGAAGATTCGTTTTCATGACTATGAATTGCATGTCTAATATCTTATTAGATTTTTGGATCTGTCAAAAGTTATAAACTTTTCTATTGTATGTTGGGTTATATCCTTCTTTGTCTTCTACCCAGTTGAGCCATATTGTTTGCTATTGCTGTACTATACTATCTTGTCCCTACCTTGTCTATTCTATTTGATTGTATGCTATTTGAGAACCGCAAAACTTTGAATAGTATAGAAGTTTTTAGGTTGTCCGATTCGTTTTCCTTAATCTGAAATTGCATGGTTCATTTCTTGTTTTCATATTCAGAAATGTCAAACGTCATCTTTTCTGTTGCATGTCGGATTATCTACTTCTTTGTGTTTTCCATGTTTTTCCAATGCTTTTTTGCCTTGCTGAAATCTACTATATCTTGCGAACGTAATCTACTTTATATTGACGGTATACTATCTGATAGATCTTCTTTGACAAGCACTAAAGTTTAATGGTCTGTAAGTATTTTCGTTTCTCTTTATAGTATAGTACTACCCAAAAACATTAATTTTGTCCTCATCAATCACTCTACTTGTTTGTTGTACGAGTTTGGATTGCTTCTATATATAGTAAAGTACGAAATAAATACAATGTTTGAATTACTGTTCCATAGTAAATAATATCGGTATATGCCCTAAAATAGAATAGATTAAACTTTCACTAGTGTATATTAGGTATATGCTAAACGCGTCTTTCACCTTCATTTTGATAGTTACTTTCTATATTTCACCTTATAAATTTTTGCTTTTGTTTGCATTTTTCAGGTTCTCATGGACAAATTAGGCCTTCCAAGAAGATTGTTTAAAATTGGATTTGAGCCAACGAATAGGAAACGAGTTAATAACTATTTTAAATTAAGGTGGATCAAACTGATCAAGACAACCTTAGAGGACGATCATTTTTAGCATGATACTATTCCATATATATAATAATGTTAATTGGTGTAACTATTCCATAGAGAGATTCTTATTCTATTATTTATAGACATATAGAATAGATATATAGCATGATGTATTATGTTTATTGTTACTTCACTTATAATTACATTAGCATATAATTAACCACACCCATACAAGTGTGAATTTCACAAAATTCCTTTAATTATTTAATTTATAATGATTCTATTTTACACTTAAAAGTAGATTATTACAATGGATGATCAATATTGTATAGTTTAATAATGTACTATTTTCAAGATTTTGATATTTGAGTCTAGAGTTTAGTGATTAAAGTTTTGGGTTTAGTATTTAGAGGGATGTGAGGTTGGAGTCCGCATTAACTTCTTTCATGCAATCATAGACATTTCATAATTTCATTCATATGGACTATGTTATTTATTTTGTTCCATTCTATTTGGGGTTTATCGTTTATGTTTGGGTTTAAGGTTTATTTTTGGATTTAAGGTTTAGTGATTATGGTTTAGGGTTCATTATGTAGGGGTTGGAGGTGGAGTTGGGATATAATTTAGTTTTAGGGGGTTCAGATGAGATTGATGTACTATATAATATTTTGGTGATATGGAATCATATACTTCAAAATTAACTTAGTAAAAGACCTTTAGTATACTCTGATTACTGGAAATTACATGTTTGAAGCTTTTCAGCATTAATGTCTTCACTCAATTCATCTTATTCGTTGTCTAGACTTTCTGAGGTTATTAAATAGAATACACGATATATTAGAATGAGTTTTATTTTGGCCATACATTTACTGAAAACAATAACTTTATATGCGGTAAAATTTAACGTGACGTGGCTTTCTTCTCTTTCGTAAGTTATGAACATGTCACCTAAATTGTGGGCCAGATAAGTATGTGTCGACATCATGTTTATTTCTTTTGTCATCGGTAACTTGTACCAACGAGGGGCATAACCGGATCAATGGAGCCTTAAATGTTACTTATCCAATTATGTCAAGATCAATGTCATCCCTTTAATTTCACTTCAGATTTTAATTATTTGACAAATTCTCCCATACGATAATCTATGTTCTTGATTTGTAGGTAGGCCTGGCTCATACTAGCTATGGGACCTGTAAAACTTCTATTTTTAGCTAAATGTAATGTTTATAAAATATTTTTTATTTGAAACTAAAAACAAACAAAGTTTATAAAATATGAAAAATGGATATTTTACATACAAAATATTAAAAATTAGGACTTTTAAACACAATAATAGAGAAAGAAAATTTAATAAAAGAGTGGGGTCTTGTACATATGCCCTCTTGGCACATGGCTAAAACCGGGACTGTTTGTAGGAATGCTTCTCCGACATCCAGTTACGATGTGGTTGCGGGGCTGTACATGTACCATGATATTTGTGGTAATACACTAGTAAATTATGCTGTGGAGGAAGTGTGTATTGGATTGTCCGACATTATTAATGTTTGTGATGATGATAATAGGAAGAAGGAACTGTTGAAAACTGCTGTTTATCATATTTCATGAACGGACTCGATCTTCCATAGCGTCTCAATGTATATATTCCATAATTTATCAACACCCAAATTGATAGAAAACATTTAAGCTGCGGTCTGGATAGCTATAAACTAACTTGATGTTTTTCAGTCTAGATGGAACGTGCTCATTACATTTTTGGAAAGTTTTTTGGGTTGTTAGAAGCATGTTCGTGGTTGTTGAAATGGAGCGGGTGGTAATTCTTGATATATTGGCTACATATTTAGAAATACGTGTATGCGCTTTAGATCGTTGTGCTAGTGTCTGAACATCAGGCCTATCTGCTTGTGAAAAATGCAAGAGATACTGACGATGGAGATACAATTTTATGACGGGTTGGTTCAAATTTACTTGAATCTCCTACTTTGGAGATTGCAGGTTTTGCTAGAATGTCATCCTTTAGGGCCATCCTCTAGGCTATATTGATTGTGTCTTCTGGTAGCTTTGGTTATAATTTATACTTTACCTTCAACACGCTAGAGAACTCAGAGAAAAGAATT
>CAJHQP010008620.1:0-26105 GCA_905132765.1 Moricandia arvensis | reverse complement strand
TAACACTAGAGGCTGATCATACCAACCAGGTAAGAAGTTGCAAGGAAGCAGCCATCAACCAAAACTGTCCAAAAGAAGGATCCATCTTCAACATGCTGATGCAACTAAGGTAAATTCTATCATAACACATTCTGTTCATGAAACTCCAGTATCAGATATGATTCACTTGGGCTTTTTCCAGAATGTTGTAAATTTTTCAGGTTGCAAAGAAGAAAGCTTCAAAGAATCCCACCGGATCATCTTTGTGCTAGGAGGATCAACTCCAAGGAAGGCAGAAACTGGCCCACTAAAAATTTAAGGGCATCCACTCCAGAAGATATTAAATGGCCATGTCAATGAAAGAGCGTGATCATTTCACATCTTTTCAAGGAAGAGCCACCAGATGCACAATTCATCCCAACCGAAACAATTATCAAGTAAGACTTTGGAATCTCAAAAGAGAATGAAAGCTGACTCTATAATATTGTCCAGTTTATCCAATTTTGAGTTCAAAATTTTACAAGGGGAGGGAATGTTGCGGCCAACAAACCAGCAGGTCGGCCAGAGTCCAACCAAACTGTCCACACCAACCAGTTAGAGGTACCAGCGACAGAGGTTCAGTCCAAGGCGAATATTCTCACAACCAGAACGAATTTTGGAGGAAACCAATTTAAAAGAAGGATTACTCATCAAGGAATAACTGAGTCTTGGAATTTCAATAAAATCTTCACGGACCCAGAAGTTATGGATTTTACAAAAAGGAGGTTTCCCAGCCATCCAGTTGCGAGTCCTCAGCCTTTAGAAGTGAATTTCAGTCCAAGAACGAAGCGCCTTATCAGAATCAATCATGGAATTCAAGATGGATCTATCTCAGAACTTTCCAGAAGCCAAGGTCACGTATATTTGGTCAAGGGAATCTAGAGTATGCTCATTTTTCCAAACCGACCAAACGAGCAGTTAGGAAGATGGACCAATCTTTCGGTTCAATCCACTATTTAGCCAACCAATTCGGACCAGACGATGTATCTGATCATACCAAGACCCCCAGAAGACATAATAAATGTCCAGAGATTCTACAAGTTCCTACCATGCACCAGCCACATAGGATCAGGAGAATCTGCATTAACCCAAACTTGCATATTTGGAGTTCTTGGCATTTAAAGTCCCAACAGCATCACTTCTCTTTCTTTGTGCACGAGTGAAATACCTTACCTTACATCAGAAGTTACCAGGAGGCTATCATATACCCCTAAACGTCAGATACAAGGAGAAGACCATCACATTAACTTGCCAAGATACCCATCATAAAGTCTCTAACGGCTAGTTTCTTGGAGCCATCAAAGCTTTGCTACCAAGATTTGATTTCGAGTTTATTTCTTTACTTAGTCATTTGTAGACTGCTAGAAGAAAGAAATCTAGGCTCGAACCGATATAAGCTCATTTCGTTGATGTCCATTGTTAAACACACCAGTTTTGAAAGCCAATAAGAATTTTCTAGTTTTTCTAGTGTGTGTAACCATATTGTTAAGTCTTTAGAGTTTGTGAGAGCATCTCTTGAGAAACCAGTGCTTATAAAAGTCATCCTTTACACAGAGATTATGTGGTGGCTATCAATGCCATCTCGTTCATCCCATCATTAAGCCAAGCTTGAGATGATACACATCCAGCAAGCTATTGCTCGATCCCGATCCATGTCGATCATCTCGTTGATCATGCTGAGAGTGACACACGTCAGCAGCTGATTCCATCCTATCTATCCTTTAGCTTTGTTATTTTCATTGTTTAGTTCATAGCATAAACCGCATCTCATTAGTTTTCCATTTGTTTTAGGTTTACAACAAGGATTCCAGCAATATCGATCTTTTGATCACAAACCGGTTGAACTGTTGGAACCTTAGTAGATCATTTGGACGACCCCCATTCTGGGCTGTAACACAATCTCTTGATCAGAATCAGACTATGAACTCTCACTAGACTCAGAAGTCGATGGAGAAACTCCACCTTCACCTATATTTGATGGCCCCCTTATCAAATCCGAACTGAAAGTAACCTTCTTTTTCCCTTTTAGCTTTTCTTCCTTAGATTTCCAGTAGAGATTTTTCTTCATCAAAGAAAATGTTTGTGCTGATTGTTGACTTTCCTGATTCTGGAAGCCACACCCGGTAACCTTTAGTACCATGAGGATATCCCATGAAGATCCCTTAAACCGCTCTAGGACTCATCTTATCTTGAACTGTGTGAACATAAGCCACACAACCAATTATTCTTAGATGACTGTACTTCACCTTAACCCCTGACCACACGTCTTCTGGTATCTTGAATTCAATTGCAGCCATGATTTCTATTTATCAGATATACCGCAGTAGATGCAGCCTCAGCCCAAAACTTCTTTTCCATACCCGAATCAGTTAACATACATCTGATCTTGTCCGCAATGGTTCTATTCATACTCTCTGCAACTCCATTTTGATGTGGAGTGTAAGCGCAAGCCTTGTGTAGTTTGATACATGACTCATTACACATTTTTTCCATTAGCGTGTTCCAGAAATCTAGACCATTGTTAGTGCGTAAGCACTTCATCTTCGTTCTGGTTTGATTTTCAACCAGAGCTTTCCACTCCACTATGTTGCTGTAAACCTCATCCTTGATTCTTATAAACCTTATCCAAATCTTCTTAGAATAATCATCTATCATTGATAGCTTTTGAGCTGTGTCTAGCTGTAGAAAATGGTTGACGATGAGCTTTCCCTAGAGCACACTTTTCACAGAAATCCAAAGTATGAACTTCCTTAGTATCAAGATATCCCTTCTTAACCAGCACATTCATGTTCTTTAAACTCATATACCAAGCCTTGAATGCTACCGGTTTGTCATATTGACGTCAGCTCGAGCCACTTTAGCTTCTGCGTTAGCAACAACTCCTTGAAGATAATACAAACCATCTGTATAACAACCAGATAAAACTTTCTTTCCCTGTTTAAAGAACGTAACCATGTAGTTGCAACCATTCTTCTCAAGTTGTCTGTATGAAATTAGATTCCTTCCCATTGTAGGCATGTATCTGACCTCTGTTAACACAACAATAGACTGATTAGGATTCACAATTTTAAGCTTTACAATTCCTTTGACTTCAATGGTTGTGTTGTTTCCCATGAGGACCTTTCCTCCTTCTAACTCTTCAAGATCAAACAAATGTAGTTTAAGAGATTTTAGGAGAGAGTAAGCTGAAGAACAGCAAGAACATGAAGAACACTTGATGAAAGAGAGAAGAGGAGAGTATTTTCGTGAGAGAAGAGAGAGAGAGAGTAAACAAGTAAAGAGGAGGTTATTTTCTCCTTAGTTTATTCATTCTTCTTGATGCTTATTATATAGGAACCATACAGAGAGAGAGGACAGTGACATTTAGGAAAAAACAAAAGGGAAAACATTAAACTAATGCAAGTGGTCCTCTCTGGAGATTCCTGATGGTGAAAGTGACATGTCCCAACGTTTTACTCTTGCTAGATTTGAATCATGTGACTTCTCCCATTTTGAATTCAAACTCTGTCCAGAAAGCACTCCTCCCATCTGTGACTAAGGTTGGCGTGTGAGTGAGGCTTGCCTTGTCTTCCAAGTCAAGCTAGGTCTTCTCTTGGATGACTTGAGTTCCAAGTCTTGTACGGAATGCCTTGTTCCTCAAGTCTCCAAGTTCCTTCTCCATTTTGTCCATTCTGATCAGTGTCTCTTATTCTCTTCTGGTTCTTCATCTCAATACTCCCCCTCAAGCTTGACCATAGGGACTGATAAAGCTTGGATACATGAAGAACCTCCCTCATTAAAACCTTAATGTGTAAGACCTAGTGGGAGAAAAACACATTAAGGAAAAAGAGTAGAGGTCTCCATGCAAGGAGAGTTACTGAGAAGTGAGGTCTATGAGTCCCAATTTTGAATGGATGAACTCACAGACCTTGGTGCTAGCTGCCTTGGTTAAGATGTCTGCCAACTGATCTTCACATCTTGTGTAGCATGGCAAGATGATTTTCTGCTCCACAGCTTGTCTAACCTTATGGCAATCCACCTCAATGTGCTTAGTCCTTTCATGGAACACACTGTTGGATGCTATATGAATTGCTGCCTGGTTGTCACAGTGCATAGTGATTGGAGTTGTAGCCTCTATACCCAAGTCCCTTAGAAGGTTTCTGATCAAGATAAGCTCACTGGTGAGCTTCCTCATTGCCCTATATTCTGCTTCAGCACTGGAACATGACACAATCTTCTGCTTCTTGCTCTTTCAAGTTACCAAGTTGCCTCCAATGAAGGTGCAATATCCAGTTGTTAATTTCCTATCAGTTCTGTCTCCTGCCCAATCAGCATCACAGTAACCTACAATCTCTGTGCTTCCATTGCAAGACATCCAAACTCCTTGACCAGGCGCCTCCCTCAGGTATCTCATTATCCTTTCCACCATATTCCAATGATGGACCTTGGGCGCCTGCATATGCTGGCTAACCTGGTTCACAGCAAAGCATATATCTGGCCTAGTGATGGTTAAGTAGATGAGCTTCCCAACCATCCTTCTATACTTCTTCACATCACCATACTGCTTGTCTTCAAACTCCCCCTCTCTCAGTACTTTGTAGCCCTTTTCCAATGATGTTTTGGCTTGTCTTCCTCCAAGGTTTCCTGCCTCAGTTAAAAGATCAAGGGTGTACTTCCTTTGAGAGAAGAAGAGCCCCTCTTTAGAGCGAAATACTTAAATCCCAAGGAAGTACTTGAGTTCACCTAAATCTTTAATATCAAATACAGACTTAAGGAATACCTTGGTTTCTTTGATACCTTCTTGGTCATTGCCTGTGATGATTATATCATCTACATCGACCAAGATGACCACAATTCCTTTTGGGCTGGGAAGTGTGAACAAGGTGTGATCAGCCTCTGATCTCCTGAAGCCTCTTCCATTCAAGGTGGTGCTTAGCTTGTGGTACCACACCCTTGGGGATTGCTTCAATCCATATATTGCCTTCTTGAGTCTGAGGACATTTCCAGGTTTAGCCAGCTTCTCAAGTCCAGGAGGTGGGTGCATGTAAACCTCATCTTCTAACTCTCCTTGTAGGAAAGCATTCTTGACATCCATCTGCCACAACTCCCATTCCAGGTTGCTTGGAATAGAGAGAATGATCCGGATTGTATGAAGTTTGGCTACTGGTGCAAATGTGTCCACATAGTCTTCTCCATAGGTCTGGGTGAATCCTCTTGCCACTAGTCTCGAGTTCTTACTTTTTTCCTTGCCATTTGGTAGATACTTGATGGTGAACACCCATTTGCTTGAAACTGCCTTCTTTCCTTTTGGAAGTTCACTTTCATACCAGGTGTCATTGATGATCATGGCATTTGCTTCATCATCAACAGAGTCCCTCCATTCCTTGTTCTCCATGGCTTCCTCATATGACCTTGGTACAGACCCCTGATCTAACCCAGTGATGAAGGCTTGATGCTCAAGTGGGAATGTTTCAAGAGAACACACTGCTGATGTTGGATGGGCTACTGCTTGACTGTTGTAGTAGACCCTTGTGTTTTTCCAGTTTAAAAGAGGGTTTCTTGTCCTTGTACTCCTTCTTAGTGGTTGAACTTGAACTACTTGCTGCTCTACTTCATCTTGAACTTGAGCAGTTTCTTGTTCATGTGGTACACTCTCCTGATCATGAGTTTGTGAACCTTGTGGTTGTTCTGGTTCATGATCATTGCCCCCCTCAGGATCAGGATGAGTGGCTTCTTCACCCTCTGGTCCAGTATCAGCTGAAGGAGAAGCTGTGTTAGGCGCCACTTGTGGGTTTGAGAAACTAATTCCCAGATTCTCCATCAGTATCCTAAGGTTGTTTGCTCTATCTGAGGGAGCTTGAGACAGATCCTTCAAGCTATCCCAACTTTTCTCATCATAGAAACCTCTTGATTCCAAGAACTTCACATCTCTAGAGACCATAACTTTCCTTGTTTCTGGAACATAGCATTTGTAGCCTTTCTGGTTTGGTGAATACCCAATGAAGATAGCTTTGACACTTTTAGCTTCAAGCTTGTTTCTTAGTTCACCTGGTATCAAGACAAAGCACACACACCCAAACACACGCAAATGATCAATAGATGTGTAAGTCTTGTTTAGTACCTCATAAGGAGAGACATCTTCGAGAATCTTAGTAGGAATTCTATTGATTAAGTAGCAAGCAGTGATCACAGCATCCCCCCCACACCCTTTAGGAACATTGGTGTGAAACATCATGCTTCTGGCCACCTCCATTAGATGTTGATTTTTCCTCTCAGCTACACCATTTTGTTGTGGGGTATAAGGGCAGCTTGTTTGGTGAATGATCCCATGTTTGTTGAGGTGTGATTTGAAAACATTGCTAGTGTACTCCCCTCCATTATCTGATCTAAGAATTTTGATCTTAACATTGAAATGGTTAGTTCTGTCATTTTGAAAGTTTATAAAAGCTTCTAACACCTTATCCTTTGATTGAAGCAAGGTTAACCAAGTATATTTCGATTTCTCATCTATAAATGTCACAAAATACTTATGGTTTTCTCTTGATAAACAGGGCGCAGTCCAAACATCAGAGTGAATGAGATCAAACAAACTTTCATACAAGGTTACTGATATAGGGAAAACAGATCTACAATGTTTGCCAAGAATACAAGCATCACAACTATCATTCTTAAAGGAAATACTAGGCAACATCAAGCTCAGTGCACGTGAATGAGGGTGTCCTAGTCTAGCATGCCACATTGCATCTTTAGGTAAAACAGGAGATGAACTAAAAGCATAAGATAAATCAGACAAGCATTTGGTGTCTTCAAGCAGATACAAGCCCTCCTTGGTCACACCTTTACCAAGTAAACTACTGGTCTCAATATCCTGAAAGTAGACATCATTAGGACTAAAAACAGCAAGGCAATTCGGATCACTGGTAGCCTTTTTAACAGATAGGAAATTGGAAGTGAATGTGGGCATGTAAAATGCCTTTGAATCTTTGTTAAACAGTTTCAAGTTCCTTATTCCTTTAATGGGTACTTTCTCACCATTAGCTATCATCACATTACCTAAGGCAGGTTCTATGTTTCTTATTAGACTAGCATCACTAATCATGTGGTAAGAAGCCCATGAATCTATCGCTAGTGGTTTAGGATTCTGACCAGTAGTCTGTAATGCATTTAAAGAGGTTCCAAGAACAATACCAGAGTTCTCCTTGAGGGCTTTGATGAGAGCATCAAGGTCTGACCTCTTGATAGTATCATCCTGAGTGGTCCTCAAGGTAGACAGAGCACTTGTCGCCATGGCTTTGGCTTCACCAGCTGCATTTGAACAGACATGAGAGTGCATGGTTGAGCACATAGATGGTGTGGATGGTTCTGACGTGTCTGAGGAGAAGTGTGGTCTTGCATCCATGTACTGACTCCTTGGCTCTTTGAACTTGGCAGGTTTGAGATGGGGGTGAAGAATCCAGCACTTGTCCTTCATTTGGCCTTTCTTCTTGCAATGATCACACACCCACACCTTCCTATCATCCTGCTTGTAGTACCCCTTGTTAGCAACTGCTACTTCCACCTTGTGTGCCATGGTGAGCTCTCTCTTTCCTTCAAACAAACCCACTGACCCTTGTTCCCTCTGGATTTGAGCACACACTTCATCCAGGGATGGTAGCTTCTCAGCTCTGAGTATGTGCTTAATCAAATCATTATAGCAAGGGTTAAGGGTCATGAGCAGTCCAAAGACCTTGTCTTGCTCACGCCTTTCATTTAACACCACTGGATCAGTTGTACTAGGTCTGAGCATTTCAAACTCAGCCCACAATGACCTGAACTTCCCAAAGAACTGATTGAAGTCCATGTCTTCTTGCTTGAGAGAGTTGATGGCTCTCTTCACTTCAAAGACTCTGCTTAGGTTGGAGACATTCCCATACACCTTATACAGAGTATCCCACAGTTCCTTAGAGGTTTCACAGTAGGAATAAGCCTCTAGGATACTTGGGTCTAGAGAGTTTTGGATGGCTGACAGCACCAGAAAGTCTTCTTGAACCCATTTGGTTTCATCAACAGCTACAACCTCTTTGCCATCTTCACCTTGTGTTACCAGCTTTGGGGCTTGACCTTCTGTCACATGACTCCATAAGCCACGACCTCCAAGAGAAGTCTTCACAAGTCTTGACCAGAGAAGGTAGTTTAACCCTTTCAAGGTTACTGGAACCGCAACAGCCTTGGTTTGCTCCATCTTGGATGCTATGGACCGTTGGGTAATAGAGTGTTTCTTAAAAGTTTGAGAGTTTGGCGAACTGGAAGTGAAAGACTCTCAAGAACAACTTGTATACTCCAGGAATCTGAATGATATACCCAGAGAAACAAGAACAAAGAGGAGGACTCGACAAGAACAGAGTAAAAACAGAGGAAAAACAGAGGAAAACAGAGGAAAAACAGAGGACCCTTGCTATTATCCACTGGATAATAGTTTAGGTTTTGCTGGAAACTTGAAAGGAGATGAAGAAGAGAGTATTGCAGAAGAAGAATAGAGGTTTAGGAGCTTGAGTAGCTCTGATACCATGTAAGTTTAAGAGAGTTTAGGAGAGAGTAAGCTGAAGAACAGCAAGAACATGAAGAACACTTGATGAAAGAGAGAAGAGGAGAGTATTTTCGTGAGAGAAGAGAGAGAGAGAGAGTAAACAAGTAAAGAGGAGGTTATTTTCTCCTTAGTTTATTCATTCTGCTTGATGCTTATTATATAGGAACCATACAGAGAGAGAGGACAGTGACATTTAGGAACAAAACAAAAGGGAAAACATTAAACTAATGCAAGTGGTCCTCTCTGGAGATTCCTGATGGTGAAAGTGACATGTCCCAACGTTTTACTCTTGCTTGATTTGAATCATGTGACTTCTCCCATTTTGAATTCAAACTCTGTCCAGAAAGCACTCCTCCCATCTGTGACTAAGGTTGGCGTGTGAGTGAGGCTTGCCTTGTCTTCCAAGTCAAGCTAGGTCTTCTCTTGGATGACTTGAGTTCCAAGTCTTGTACGGAATGCCTTGTTCCTCAAGTCTCCGAGTTCCTTCTCCATTTTGTCCATTCTGATCAGTGTCTCTCATTCTCTTCTGGTTCTTCATCTCAATAACAAGACGTGTTTGTTAGGAATAATATGGAAATAACATCCCAACTCTAACACCCCACTTGTCTTTAGTTTCTTGAATGCTTGCAGTAAGTATCATATGATGTTCATTATCATGCGGAACATTAGCAATCTCATAGGATTTGTCTTTCATGTTTAGACAGTCTCGCTTGAAATGACCTTCCTTACCACATACCCGTCACTCTTTAGACTTAGAAGGATATTTCTTCCTTGACTTGGATCTGTGATCTTTACTCTTGAATCGATTCTTTCCTTGACCTCCACCACGCTTATCATTTCTTCCTCTAGTAACCACTAGACATTCTGCATTTGATCTCGATCTTCCAGTTAAGCCTTTCTCTTTCAACTCAGCTTCTTTTTCATAAGCAGAAGTAGTCACTTCTTTGACTGTCAAGGTTTCCTTTCCGTTTCCGTACTTTAGTGTATGAAAAAGAGAGTCATGCTGAGGATGAAGACTCGTGAGAATCTGAATAGCCTGATCCTCATCCGTGTCATGAATGTTCAAGCTTGCAAGATCATCAACGAGCTTTAGGAACATGTCTAGATTTTCTTCAATACTTTCTCTCTCCACCATCTTATAACTTGCAAAACTTTGCTTCAAACAGATCTAGCTAGGTAGAGTCTTAGTCTCCCTCTAGAGCTTTTAATACTCCCAAAGTTGTTGTTTCTTTCATGTCCTTTTGCAACACCATATTGGTAAGACTTGAGCATATCAAGTTTCTTGCACGAGTATCCTTTTCCTTAGCAAAGGATCTTTCTTAGCTTCCACGTCAGTCTTAGAGCTCGACTCTTCTTCCTCCTTATAATCCTTGATAGCTTATTCATTGAGAACATTACCAAGAACTTGAAGTTCAAGTTGTATAAGCATCTTAAATTTCCACATTCTGAAATCACCTGAATCATCAAAATTTTCCATTTCAAATCTCGCATGAACATACTCTATCGAGACCTATCAACTATCACATAATCACACAACATCCAACCAGAACACCAACATATCAATCCAGAATCTCAGAGTCGATGAACAAAGTAGGGTGACATTTATACTTAGACATTATGTGACTCTCCGCTTTTCAAAACCTCTTTCTCAAGCTTAGTTTGCTTGAGGACAAGCAAAAGGTTAAGTCTAGGGGAGTTGATATAGCCTATTTATTACCAGTTTTAGGCCATGTTATAGACTCTATATAAGGTATATTATGTGTGTCTAGGATATGTTTTGGAGTATTTACAGGTCCAAGAACGTTTTGGAAATATATGGAGATACTTGGAGCTTTTGGAGCATTTAGAGGAGAAGATTCCGTAGCTGGCCACTTGAAGAGTCGAAGTACAAGACTGTCATTGATCAACGACATAACCTTGGATTCGGCCGATGTTAAAAGACCAAGTTTGATCGATGTTGCACACTTTCCCTCGATCGACATCCAAATCGCAGACATCCAATTTAAAGCCCAAGTTAGAAACAAATGACGAGAATGCCCTGGACGAGTTTTGACCTAAGTTTTAGGGTTTTATATTTATGCTTTATTTATTGAGAGCATGCAGAGTGTGTATCAGATGCTAGAGTACACACTTACAAAGCTTTATTATATCTATAGTTCTAGTTTTTTGGGGGAGCAGATTCATAACTCCTTAGGGAGATTTGTATTGGAAGCCCAGTATTTTATCTATGCATTATATTCAGACTATTTTTCTTACTTTAATTATGTCTAAGTAGTTATCAACTAGATTTAGGGTTGAATGATAGTAATCATGGATTAGCGCAAAAGTAGGATTGCTAGGTTAAGTTAATATCCATCAATTGAGTTGTGCTTCATGCTTGCATTCTAGAGTAGCTAACTAGGATCTCAAAAGTAGGACATGGACAACTACGAAATTAGGTTATGTGCTAGAATAGACTTCATTGAACTAGGCTATTAGGCGCATGCGAGAGCTGGTCTAATACGTTTGGTGGACTTATCAAATATCGTTCACACTTCCTTCTGATTTCACCGTCGATCGATATCAGACTTTAGCCGTCGATTGATGGTCTTTCCTTTTGCTTTCATACAAGAGTTAGAGTTAAAAGGGTCATAATAGTTAATATTTAAGTTCTAGAATATTTACATTTTCGTGCTCCATATTCTTTATAATCTATTAGGCTTGAAACCCTCGATCTAGCATATTTACATTTACATCTAGTTAATTTATTAGAATATTTCCATATTTGCATTATTAGAATATTTACATATTTGTATTATCAGCATATTTCCATACTGCATCTCTACTTCTTGATAAAAAAAATTTTTCTTAACTAATTGTTTGCCTCTAATATATATATATATATTCACCTAGTTTAGTCTTTAAAAATAAGAAATATATTGTGTGACATTGCTCTCTGTGGATTCGATCCCTAAGTACTACATCTAATCTCTTTTGGCAAGAGTATTATTTGTGTGTTAAGACTAGGGTTAATTTGATAGTTAATTGTTTAAGATATTTATACCCTGCTAAAACAATAAAACCGCATGTCACCTTCAAATGAGCATTTTCCTTATGGACCATTTCAGCTTTGAACTGAGCCGTCTGCCCTTCAAGATGGCTCGCCCTAAGGGCCTCATTCATCACATTAAAGCCATGCACGAAAACTTTTGTTAGAGGCAATTCTACAAAACAAGGCCGAGGTAAAAGCGAAAACTGACCCCCATGCAAAGTCATGATGCTTCAGTAAATTTTGCCGATCTAACAGGTTCTCCGCTAGTCTCAGGCTTACCAGAAGGAACGCTAAGAGAGACGAGATACTCGTCAAGGTCGGATCCACCTCCGTACGATGGCAGCGGGTTCAGAATGTTACCGCTCCCATCTCCAGCGAGGAGATCGCGATACCACTAATCCGAGGGTAGATTCACCTCACCGAAAGCAACATCGCCTTCATCGGCATCAACTTGCTTGTTCTTATGAGATATCTCTCTCTGCCCCCCCGCCCCTCAAAATGAGAGTCTTGTATGGAACGTATTGGTCCATGACTGAATCCGATTCTTCCTCCACGACCGTATGAGGTCGAGCATGGGCGTGATTTTTACTCGACCGTTGCACGAACTCGTTGCAGAGAAAAGTAACCCCAATGAAATGGGCCGCCTCGAAGAGGGTCCCTAACGACAAGTTTGTCTGCAAGAAACGGGGGAAGAGGGTCGACAACTGCAAAACAAAAAGATGGTCAGCCATCAAGAAGCAACCAAAAACGATCAAAGAGTTCGGCCACGATACCTATGCAACCACATCTTCGTCTGAAGAAAGGAATTATTTCTTCCGCAACAGAACCATTATTTATTCGGACAAAGAAGTAACGCTCATTCCAACCATGAAAGTTTGACGTGAACGACGTGATCACCGTCATAAAATTTCTCGGCTTGAGGCAATATCGGGTCGACTGACCCACCCCCTTAGGATATTGAAAGGCTAGGAGATAGTCTACGCTTAGGTCCATCCCTCGTTCGTAACTCAGAACAAAAATTCCAACGAGGTGCTGCAGGCCGCCAGGCGAAAGTTGGCTTATCGAAAAGCCATAATGATCCAGGAACCGAAGAATGACTTCCGGGACAGGAAACCATAGGCAACACTGCAGAAGGTGTGCCTTGTAGCATGTAAAATAGCCACAAGGTGGGGAGTTGGCACTCACCCCATGTTTTGGCAAAAATCTCGGATGGTGGCGAGGAAATAACTCCTACATTCAGTCGGCCCTTTGACATGCTCTGTGAAGGTCAGTCTCGTAGGACTCCACAAGTCAGCTTGTTGAGGTGCGAGACCGAAGGTCCTTCCCAATACGCCTTAACCTCCTCAGGGTCGATAGAATGTTGTAAAAAACTTTACGATCTCGTCACCCCAAACTCGCAAGCTCTCGGGAATGAAAATGGAAGGCAATGCACTCTCGTAAGCTTCATTGTTGAAGGCCATGAGAGTACCTTGGGAGAGTTTTTTTGTGTGAGTAAGCAAGTAAAGAATTTGAAAGCTTACTCCACATACTTATAGAAAAAGGGACTTACTATTCATCCTTGGAATTTTAGCCATCAATTCCGCCTAACTTACCTAACACACCTAACATCTCGCAATATTGCTTAGGAAATTCTTGCAAGATGAGGGGCTAACTGTTCGGGTCAAAAATGGTCACAACGAAATTGATGCCTAAAAGTTACCGTGAAAAATGTTATTTATCTTCCGATAAAAATAAAATAAGAAATCTTCGCATCTGAACTCCTCATAGCCTAATCCATCTCGTCTTGGTCAACAAATCAAGACGTGCAATCGAGTGAACTACCGAGTCGCTTCCAAGTCTAGTCGCCCGTGGGCGACTAGACACACAACGTCTAGCCGCCCATGGCGACTAGACCCGTGACAAATTCTAGTCTCCGATGGGCGACTAGACGCACACTACTTTCAGCCGCCATGGACAACTTAGACTCTCCCTGAAGTCTAGTCGCCCATGGGCGACTAAACACATAACTTCTAGACGCCCACAGGTGACTAGACAAACGCAACGGCTAGTCGCCCACATGCGACTAGACTCACCACCAAGTCTATTCACCCATGGGCTACTAGACGTAGCCCAACTATAAAGATGTTCTACCGAATATCCGCATAAGATAAACAGAAAAGAAGATAATTGTCAAAATTCCGAGATAACTATGGAAAAATAAGAAGGATAAACTCGAATCGGGGGCAAAAAAGAAAAAATGACCAACTTTAAAAACCTATATAAGAGAAGCAAGGTAAAGGGACACACACGAAATTCTCTGCAACTCAGCACTTAGAGGTATTTAGGCAACTTTCCGTTTTTTGTTATCGACTCAACTAGGTTTTCAAGTCTTACGTTGTTAGAACTAGGGAACTCGTCGACAGCTCTTATGGCCAAGGCTTTTACCTGTTTTAAACGCTCATACGCAAATTCAGAATAAGATCACTATTGCTCTTTTCTTTATCTCGATTTATATTGTTTCGTCTATTTTTACATAACTTGACTACTTGTCGTTAGGCTCAGCAGAAATCCGGAATTTCAGAAAAAGTTAGGGTTTCTTAGCTTTTCTCCGATTACGAAAATTGACGATGTGAATTTCGGTTCCCACAATTTTGATTTTTTTTGGTTTCGAGATTGTGTAACAGTGTTACAGTAACACCAAAACCTATAAGAAAATCTTAGCCACATGATACAGAGTACAAAACGTCAGCATTAAAATGGAGAATCACATGAAAATTATGCTTCCTTTAAATCTACAATATTTGTATTGATTAGATTATATGAGAGCATTTTTTGGTTGTTCTTTTCTTAAAGTAGTAAAAAGTTATCCAAAACCAGAGTTGTTTCTTAAAATGGTAAAAAGTTGAAACTTTTGTTGAGAGCCTGAGGTATAAAATGGAAACGTATCGGTTATTACACGTCACCGTAGACTTGTTTTTTCCTAACCAACATGTCACTTTCCTTGCGAGTGTTTTCTATTTCTTCTCAGTTGAGTTAAGTAGCATAACGGAGAACAAAAATTTCCAAATTTAAAAATTAATGTTTTTAGTTAGAATATATTCAATAAAAATGCATAACCTTTGAGCAATACAAGCATACATGGGACAAAGAGAGAAGAAACTGTTTAATTAAGCATGAAGAAATACTTAACTCTTGTTCTTGCATGTTAAATCCGAGATGCAGCTTTCTAATTCTCTATCGTTTCTTTGCCGGCTTAACGGTTAAGTTTTAACCCCACTTGCATGTAGAAGTAATATGTTTACCATCAGTAACCATTTATTTCTAACTGAACCTCGGTGTGTTGGGATTATTAAAATCCATGTCTAACTTTTTATTGTCCAATTAATACGATACTGTCAATTTTAGATTTGTGAGCCAAGTTTATATGGATTTACTTTCAGTTTTCTTTTCAAAAAGTCTCATACCTAATTAAAGTTGAATTTCTTTTTATATATTAACCATTCTTTATTTAAACTTTCAGTGTGGACTTTGTTTGATATTTCATATTTTTTCTCTTAAACTAAGAATCACACTTATCTTGTGTGTTTTTCCTACAACAACACATGTTTCATGATCTTCTAACTAATTTCCAACACATACATGCTCTTCCGACTTGTAGAGTTTCATTTCTATTTGAAAGATATTTTGGTCTTCTTGCAAATTATCGTCATACCGCTCTAATAGCAAACTGTTGAAATTATGAAAGCCTATTTCTGATTTTTTTATTGTCTAGTTAATATGCTATTGTTGAATTTGTGCCTTAGAGACAAGCCTGCATGAATTTACTTTTATGCTATTAATTAAAAATACACATTTTTTAATATTAACTTTTTTTGTCTACACTTCCAATGTACTGCTTAGTTTGATATCTCACAAGCCGGTCTTTCGCAAAACTTATTTTATGAATTGGAATTCAGAAAAAAACACTGGTAGAGTTTTCTTGGAACAAGATAGGGTTCTGCACATCTTAATCTATAACACTTCTTTATGGTGTTTCAGTAATGAAAAATCAGCCTACATTATAACTAATCAAACATATTCGGTTTAGTGGGCTATATATATATATATATTAATGTTATACATGGTTTAAATATTTTATAAAATAAATTATGATATTGTTTGTGAACTTAAATTAAAATACTAAATGCATATATTATTTTAGAAAATTCAGCCAAAAAAAATACGAACTTTGCACGAATTGCCAAATAAAACATGAACTCGAAAGAGACACTAAAGAAGAAAATGACCAAAAGTTTTTTTATGAATAAAAAATATACACTTATACCATTAACTAATCTATTTATAGCATAGAGTTAAAGATTAAGTTTTAGAGGTGGAGTTTAAATTTTGTAAAATCAAATAAATAAATTGAAAAATATATTCCATAAATAATAAAGAATGTATTCCATAAATAAAAAAGGAAATTCCATATGATATCCCTTTTAGTTTCTTTTTCCAAAAAAATATTTAAGGAAGAAAATGACAAAAAGATGTTTTATTAAAAAATAAATATACAATTATACACATATAATTAATTAAATTAGATTTAAAGTTTAGATTTAATGGTGGATTTTGAGGGTGAGTTTAAAAATAATTAATAAATAATTTTTGAATTTAAAAAAAAAATATTTTGAATTTCAAAAATAAAATTTGAATAACAAAATTGAATTTAAAAACAAGAATTCGAAACTATATTTTATTTTATTTTTATTTTTTATTTATATTTATGTATCTATAAAATAAAGAGTATAAGGCTTTTTGTCTATTTAATAAAATCTTTTTTGATAAAAAAGACTTAAAAAATATTTATTTGAGAGATAAATATCTTTATATTAAATTAACATACTGGATTTTAGTTGTTTTTAGTTGTTTTATGAAAAAGATAAGAACGTTCTTAGGAAAATCAAAGGATATATCATAGGCCAAAACGAACTTTATCGATAAGTTCATTTTAGAGCCACATATTATCGACCAGCCTATAAATACTTTATCATTTTTAACCTTTTTATATACATTTTCCAAAGAAGTTGTTCAGTTTACTCTCTATAAAATATTATTGTATTTTGCTACCAAGTATAAAATAATACATATCTATATAAAGAACTTTATTTTACTTAATATTAAAAAGGAATATAAGTCAATGATACTATAGTATCAAATTATTATCTATACTAGAGCTTTTCATCTCGCTACGCACGGCTTATGCATTTTGAATTTATTAACTTTTTTATTTTATTTATAAATTATTTTGTTTAAGCTTGTATCTTTTTCTATAAATCTTTTATGAACTATACAATCTTTATTAGTTTTTTCTTATACTTTTTCTAGTAAATTTGAAATATGTCTTTCTAAAAATTTATACTTTGTACCAAATATAAAACGCTAGGCCTTGGCATAAAAACCGAGAACCAAAAACCTAACCAAAATAGAACCGAAAAAACTAAAACCGAACGAAGATCAAAAATAACCTAGTGGTTCCTATATTTCTATAACCAAAAAAATGAAACCGAACCGAGAACCAAATGGGTATCCAAATATTGGACATACAATTTATATATCTAAAATATTAATTATATTTAGTTTTTAAATTAATAAATATTCTAAAGTATACTTATAAACTGAAGAAGGCAAATATTTTTTATCCAAAATATTTAAAATTAAATGAATTTCCCTAAAGATCAGATTACCCAAATATTAAAAATTTATCGAAATTACCCAATTTTCAATCCAACCCTCTCCCCCCCCCCCAAAATCTGTTTTACTAACTCGAATGTTCAAAACGAACCGAAAACCAAAGCCAAACCAGAACCAAAGTGGAACCAAAAGTTTATTGGATATTATGGAGGTCTTATAATTACTACCCAAACCGAACCAAAAATTGAAATAGTTGAACCGAGCCTGAACCAAATTTCATAAATAATTGAATGATTCTTATATCTCTAGAACCAAAAGAACCAAAGACTGAAAGAACCGAACCGAAACCGAACGGAAAACTAAACGCCCAGGCCTAGAAATTGCATTAACAATCATAAATCTCTAAAATCCAAAATTTAGTTCTACCTATCGTTTGTGGTTGCAATAGTGAATTGTTTTTTCAAAAAAAACTATACAAATAATAAATAAAAATTATTCAATTAAAATTTTTAATTGAAATAATAGAAATACCAAAATATATATACTATATTTTAATTTATATTAGAAAAGTTTAAACAAAAATATTTTCTATAATTTTTAAAAATTTAATAGTATACTTTAATAAATATAGTTTTCTATTTTTTATAATAGTATGATATTAATATTTTAATATTATATAAAATGTAATTATTTTTAATTTATTATTTATCTACTGTTATAGTTGGTAGTTAACCAATTATAAATATCCTACTAGGCAATAATTTTTACCCGTTGTACCAGCCGTCCGAATCTCTTAATAACAATTAAAACTACAACCACCTGCATCCGCAAATGCCCGCAACTTCAACTGATGCGATTACACCAGTCGGACTCTAAGTAGATGAATTAATATGATATTATTCAGTTGTTATTCTGTTTTGACTTATACATGATATAATGTTATATGTCGTTGTATTCTTTTAATTCTCATTTAAAATTTTGAGTAATTCGTATGAAATTGAAGTAAATTCTTGTTAATGGTGTTATGGTGAATACTAATTTGTCTGCACTCATTAGTTCTAAAATATGTCACATATAGTTAATTAATATAATTTTTAATTATTATACATTTTGGGATTAATGCAGTCACGTCTATGATTTTTTTCATGTTTTTCATTTTGTGGAAGTATTTATTTTCATCATTAAACTTGCATTTATGTTGTTTGATCGAGAAAAGATCACTTATATTTACGCATATATTTATATCTACACAAACTCAAAGATGTTATATAGAGATGGGTGAGTATGTATGTGCCTATAGAGAATATATATACATAACTCTTTCTATAGTGAATATGTTTGAGAAAAGTATCAAGCTGCTATTCCAGATTATGTTGATGTTTAATAGTATTCTCCAACATAATGCATGTAATGAATCCATACCATCTTCTCTTTTTTAGTTTCCAATGTTTAATAAAATTAAATATTATTTACACATGTAAATTAATTTTTTATTAGGTAAAATTATTATAGTTTTATCAAAGTATACACAGTATTTTATGGGGGGAATTTTCAAAAATACCACTTTCTTTGTACCACTTTTCATTTTTACCTTCATTAAAGAGACATTTTCAAAAATACCATTTTTTAAGAAGTAACTTTTTTAAAATTAATTAGAATCCTAAATTTTATATCCTAAACCCTACCCCCACCCTACACCACCCCTTAACTCTAAACTCTAAGTCTTAGATTAATTAACCCAAGGGTTATAAGTGTATTTTTTCCTCTTAAAAACAAGGGTAAAAGTGATTAAGGTATTTTTGAAAAATGGTACAAGGAAAGTGGTATTTTTAAAAAATTTCTCGTATTTATGTAGTGTATCCATATTTTAGAAATATTATTTGGAGGAAAATTTGTTGCGAAGTAAAAATAAAACAATATTTAAATTTTAAATTTTCGTTTCCAATAATAAATTGTATAGTTATGAGAAATTGTACAGCTCAAATTTTAAGTGACATATCAGTATAACTATACAAAATATACAATTTAAGTTATAAATTTTCTAGACTAAAATCCAAATTAATTTTCTTTATTTTCATTAGGATATTTGTAATCATATAAACTATGTATTTTTGCATGAATAAAATGAATCCAAAATTGATCAAAATATTATTGTGTCTAAAACCAGTTTATGAAAGGACATTACAAATGAAAAAAAAAAACAAAACACAAACCTAATATTTTTATAAAAAAAACTATAAGTGAAAAGGATTACCCAAAACCTGATATATCATAAAAACTAAACCATGGCTCTCTAAATTAAGAAAAATCATCTTGGCCGGAGAAAGATTCCACATTGCTCATACACTTCTGTTAAGAAATCTCTTGCTTACACAAAACTTAAAAACTTAGAATCAAGTAATAAACAATTTTAATATTTTAAACATGTATTACACAGTCTTCAGAACATATTTAAATTAAGAGTATAAACACTCGTTTCAACTTTTTTGACAAAATAAACACTCAATTCACTAACACAAAGACATGAGTTTTAGTATTTTAGGATAAGAAATCTACATATATATATATATATATCTAGAAGGGAAGGCATAAGGTTTTTGTTTGGAATTCATGAGTGTTTTGTCTCATGTAAGGAGTGATTCATTCAACTTGTGACTGAATCCCCTTCAACCATACAACAGGATCTCACCATTCAAGATCAAAGACAACCAACTTGTGGTTGAATCCTCATACACTTCTTAGCCAGAAACTCTCTAGTATGAATCTATCCTTGAGAAGTAACACAACATAGAGTTTGATGTACTTAGATGAATTGTGGATTTGGAATCAGTAAAGCTAGAGTTTAGAGAAAGATAAAGAAGAGTTTAGAGTGAGTTGACAAGTATTAGCTGCCTTAGAGAGAAGAGCTAAGGCAGCCTCTAAACCCTAATACTTATACTCCTTACATTGTGAATATTGTTTTAGACACAAGCAAGGGAGAGAGAGCACACGAAATTAGAGAGAGAAAACTTCTCTATTAATTCTGGTTAGAGTTACAAGAGGGTGAAGCTACCTTTAAATAGACAATGAGCAACATTAAACAATTACTAAACCAAAGGAAATTATAAACAAATAATTCTGTAGGGATGAGAAGAGGCCAAAGGGGATACAGCCAAGGTCTGGACATCCAAGAAGAGTAGAAAGGGACAGGAGAGAGACACAACCTTCCTTAATGATAGTGACAGCTCTTACACAACTCCTTTATGCACCCCATGTGAACTTCTTCTTGCTTAATTTCAAACCAGATTCTTTCTTTTGAATTCAAACTGGTTTCCTTGACTACTTAGAGGTTCCCAACGTCCATATTAGTCTCCACAACTTATTCCTTGCCTTGCAAGTCAGGTTAGCTCAAGGTGGTAGCTTGTGGAGCAAGTTTGTACAAACAAAATCAAATTGGGTTCTCTTGATGAACTTATCCCTTGGATCATCTACCAGCTTCTTCCTTCTTTCAGTTTGGTATGGAGATGATTGGCCTTCACTTCCTTGTTTGGCCTTCACATCCCTTTTCTGACACACTTTAATACCCTCCCTCAAGCTTGGGCTGCAGAAGCCATTGGTTCCAAAGGCCAAGCTTGCAACACACAAATGACTACCTCAATAAACACCTCACCATGTAAAACCACTTAGGATAAAGCCATGATGAGGACAAAAGAGTATAGCCTTTATGGTGCATTGGGATAGCTTTTGAACCTTGCGTTTGATTTGAGCTTGAGGCTTCATTGATCCATGATCTGAATTGCGGCTTGGACTTGTCATTACGACCGCCAAAAGTGACTCATGGCTTGAGCCATGATCTGAACTGATTGTTGAGTGTGTGTGACACCATGAGAACCGTGTGTGACACCAATTCTTTTAACTCAAAAAAAAAATGGAAGGACTCAATGCTTGTGAGCTGTGTCTTCCCTGATGCTTCATCATGAAGCTTAAAGACCCTTAGGCAAACATCTTGCTGGTGAGCTGATTCATCACTTTCCTACAGTCTCTTCTCCTCAAGATCTTCTTGTCTTGGGTCCATGAAGCTGAGGCCATTGGTTCTAACTCCCAAAGCTTCTAATGCTGCTTTAGATCAACCAAACTCGCATTGTCTTCTTGAGACAACCGAGCACAAATACCAATCACCATTCTTAGACTTAGAACCTGTTGAGTATGGACAGATTCAAAGCACAAAATTAGTGAGTGATGGAGAGAATAAAGTAACTAGAGAGTATAAGTAACCAGAGAATGAGAGAATAAGTAACAAGAGTATGAGAGAGTATGAGAGAATAATGGAGATGTAAGAGAGAGTATGATGAGGAGAATGAGAGAATGGTGTTAGCTAGTTTTCAGTCCCATGGCCTTCAAGAATTATGGCTGATCAACAAGCTGGTGAGGCATGAACATCCCACCAGTTAACACATTTTAATAATTTTTCAAAATCAGATTACTCAAGAATCTGTTCAAAAACATTTTCAGATTCAAATCTTTTCAAAGAGCTTCTCTTTAAATCCTAAAATTCAAATGTTCTTACAAATCACTTTTCTTTAAATCACCATCAAACTTCTTCCCTCCCTCAAGAATTTGGTTTCATTAGAATTTAAATCTTTCACCAAGTTTTGAAAAATATGAGAGACCAAGAGTAGAAAAAGAATGATTAAATGTTTGAGACAAAACAAGCAAGAACTTCATCTTTTTAAAACTGATTTAAAGCACAAAACAATGAAGTTCTTTGTTGCATTTCCCTCCCTTAGGCTTTATTTAGGATCCCAACTCAAGATTAGGACCACAGCTTGCACATAGGGAGAAGAAACCAAAACAGAACTCATCTTGTCCTCTTTGGAGAAATCATTAGACAAGATGAAGAGACACAAATAGTTTTGAAATCGATTTTTTTTTCTTTCAAGAGTTTTTTCAGGACACAAGTTTAATATTTTCTCCCTCCCTCAAGCTGGTATGAACAGATTTTAATTCTTTCATCAAAAAGCTTAAACAATGAGGAGATCAAGGAGAGAAGTCATTGATAAAAAAAAACTTTAATGACTTGCATCTTGAGTAAACACTCAAATTTGAAAACATACTTCATCTAAACTCTCTACTGTCCAAGTTTTGAATTCCTAGCCACGCAGCTCCTCAAAACGAATTATAAGTCAGAGAGAGAGAGAGAGAGCCATTCAAATGCAAACAAAAAACAATACAAACAAGGAGTCAGCTTCAGAGATAGAGCAAGAAAGCTATGCATACATAGTATAGCGATATTCGATAGACGTGCTACTTTGTCTCATAGCAAGGAACACAGTGCATTCATTCAACTCTGCTGACTGAATCCCTTCAACATACAACAGGCAACTCACCATTCAAGATCGCAGAGCACAACCAACGTGGAGTGCGTTGCAAATCCTACATACACAGCTTGACTATATAACAAACAAGAATCATAGGACAGTCGTAAATGGTAATTATACTGAAGGCACGCCCGAAACTCTCTATGTATAGAATACTATCCTTGCAGTAAGTAGACACAACACACTTAGAGTTTGTGTACTTAGATGCACGCTATTATGAATCAGTAAGCTAGAGCTTTAATGAGTAATAGACATAAAGCAAAGAGTTCTCAGCGAGTGAGTATGATAGCACAAGATATTAGGCGTCGCCTTAAGCAGCACAGAAGAGCTAAGGAGCCTCACTAAAACATAAATACTTTATAAACTCACATTACTAATTCGTAGACAATATTGCTATAGCACACAAGCAAAAGGCGAAGAGCAGTCACACGAAATTAGCAGAGAGCAAACTTCTCTATTCTATATTCTAGGTTAAGAGTGTACAAGCAGCTGGAGAAGCTGCCGTTTAAATAGACAAGCCATGCAGCAACACTTAACAATTCACTAAACCATAGGAAATATAACAAATAATTCTGCTAGGGAATGCAGAACGTAGCGCGCAAAGCAGCGAAATACAGCAAGCCCGTCTGGACATCACAGGAAGAAGACGTCAGAAAGCAGGACAGGAGAGAGACACCACCAATTCAACCTGATATGATACGATGACAGCTACATACACAACTCCTTATTGCAACCCATATGCATTGACTCTACATTCATTGCTATAATATTCCAAACAACATACCTTGGCTTATCTTATAGGAATTACAAACTGCCAGTTTGCCTTGACTTGCTTAGAGGCTGTACCCAACGTCCATATTAGTCTCCACAAACTGTACTTTCTTAGCCTTGCAAGTGCAGCACTGCTAGTCAGCTCTAAGTGGAGCCTTGATGAGCAAGTTTGCTGACAACACCAAGATATTAACAAATTGGTGCACATCTTGATGCACTTATCCTTGGATCGAGTGGGAACCATGCCTTCTTCTTCTTCAGTTTGGTATGGGAGATGCTTGGCCTTGACTTCCTTTTTTTGGCCTGTCATCATTGTCACTAATTCGTTGACACACTTTAAATTGAGTTTATCATAATAGAAAGAACGTTGTCTTTCTTTATTATTTATGGAAAGCCATATCTACAACTCTTGTAGTTGATGGGCACATTATATATATATAATAATTAGTATTACGATTGCAAACCATACTAAATGAAACTAAATTGTATCATTAAAAGAACAAACTAATATAATGCGAACCAAAATAGTCTACCAGCCTAATATCTCGAGAACAGCATGTGACCAGAAATAGATACTTATTGTAAAGTCACAATCTCGTAATGACTGCCATAACTAGAATCTGTGATAGAACTTATCTCCTAATCATAGTATATTTAGACTAGGATGATAAAAATGTACAGTAATGGCCCATAAAGAATACTACCCACTAATTCTGAGGCTACAAAAGATCAATCGCTATTGGAACCGCTACAAATAAGTGGTGATAATGAGAATAAAATGAGAGTAAGCAGTGTACAATCAGTATGAGACACGATGGCAATCGAATCACTCCCTGAAATCTAATGCTAGGAATAATTAACCATGACCACATTGCGCAATCTGAACTAATGACATACCACTCACCAAGAAACCTAATTATCAACCATCACATAGGTAATATAGGAGAGAGAATTGAGAAATGAGCGTCAGTCATGTGAAGATTCATATACCTGAAGGCGCGATATAATTGCTGTGAATAGTGGCTTGAGGCCCTTAGTTGCTGTGCAAATCCATACACGAAGTGTGTGAAGAAGCGTTATTGAGTCTTTAAGTTACACGAGCGGCTCCAATCTCAAATGCAAAATACTAAAGTGAAAGAATACACAGCATATCTGCTATTTAAATCACGCCTGACACACTCATACAGGTGCTTCTTTTCCACTGAGCTAAAGATGCAAACCTAACTGGCTCTGAGGCAACCGAAAACACCTCATCAATTGGCCGTAAAGCGTTGATATACACATGCTTATCGCTTGAGTGTTTTCAGAATGCTAACAACTGACTTTCAAGCGTATTAGGAGCTACTCTAGAGAACATGAGTCCAAACTATTGATGATATTAAACTAACTTAAGTTCATACCTTATTTTGACAAACCAGTAATAAGATCCCTAGATGTCTACATTCACTTATAATAGTCTTCGACAAATCCTAGGTTCGATTGACGGTTAGACGATATAAGTATAATAACAGGTAATCATACGTGAACATGAATGTGTATCAAAATTGACGATGGCACATGCGATGGAGATAGAAGTGGAAACGTCTAATAGTTATTACAATTCAACTTTTGTAATTTAATTATACAAATTTTGCAAAAGAGGAGACGACCCGGGTCCCGAAATAATGCCAGTACATGACAATTTTTCAAGGACATGGATAAATGATGAGTGGCAAGTTTTTTTTGCAAAGTGATGTGGCATACGCAAATCTGAGTTATATCCTTTTTTTTAGTATATGTAAGATTGATACATGAACATTATTTTTAACCTAATTTTTTAGATGACATCCTCTTAGAGTTATATTAAAACACCGAGATAGATAGATAGATAGATAGATTACGATAGATAGATAGATAGATAGATTAGATAGATAGATAGATAGATAGAATAGATAGATAGATAGATAGATAGATAGATAGATAGATAGATAGATAGATAGATAGATAGATTAGATAGATTAGATAGATAGATAGATAGATAGATAGATAGATAGAATAGACTAGATAGATAGATAGATAGATAGATAGATAAGGATAGATAGATAGATAGATAGATTAGATAGATAGGATAGATAGATAGATAGATAGATAGATAGATAGATAGATAGATAGCATTAGATAGATAAGATAGATAGATAGATAGATAGATAGATAGATAGATATATAGATAGATAGATAGATAGATAGATAGATAGATAGATAGATAGATAGATAGATAGATAGATAGATAGATAGATAGATAGATAGATAGATAGATAGATAGATAGATAGATAGATAGATAGATAGATAGATAGATAGATAGATAGATAGATAGATAGATAGATAGATAGATAGATAGATAGATAGATAGATAGATAGATAGATAGATAGATAGATAGATAGATAGATAGATAGATAGATAGATAGATAGATAGATAGATAGATAGATAGATAGATAGATAGATAGATAGATAGATAGATAGATAGATAGATAGATAGATAGATAGATAGATAGATAGATAGATAGATAGATAGATAGATAGATAGATAGATAGATAGATAGATAGATAGATAGATAGATAGATAGATAGATAGATAGATAGATAGATAGATAGATAGATAGATAGATAGATAGATAGATAGATAGATAGATAGATAGAAGAGAGAGAGACGGAGAGAGAGAAAACCCATCTGTGTTGCTTCTCTCCCCTC
>CAJHQP010008619.1:0-26107 GCA_905132765.1 Moricandia arvensis | reverse complement strand
ATGAGAAATGGTTGTCTTTTAAGTTATTGATATAATAGCACAAATGGACAGTGTAGAGAAATGTGAATTCATAATAAACTAAGTGTGCACACCAAATTGAGTCAATATGAACTCAGACGTGATAGCTTGTCTTTTCACGACCTAATTAGAAAAAAAAAGAACTTACCCCGTTTGAATAAAAAACCATAATAGTATGACATACCCCTATTCTGGCGTTCATTCCGAGACTAGGCACCATTTGGTACATGATTCTTGGTTCTGTTTATAAAATTAGGCAAATATGAAACGAGACTAAGATACAGACGTTTTCCGGTCGCACAGCATTGTAGAAGCAAAATGCGTTGAATTTCTCAACACCTCAATGACCATATGAGTCGACAAAAAAAAAGGGTTGACAAAAAAAAGGTTGACAAAAAAATAAACAATGGAGCCAATAAGAGCAAAAGCTGAGAAGGAAGAAAAGGACTTCAAAACTTGTGAACCAAGAAGCGCGAGAGATATAAGGATGGTGGTGATTCTAGGTACATGACTGTAGCAGAGATCTAAAGGGGTCTGAGGAAATTCAGTGGTTTGAAAGGCCAGAAGGAAGGACGACTGAGATGTTTATCGATTGCCGACCGAACCCAAACGATTTGTATGGATGCCAGCAAAGAAGAAATACAGGTCCATTATCGGAAACCATTTCCGTCGGTTTAAGAGCAAATGACAAAGAAGGCCGGTCAGTCACTTACCAAACATTCACCTCATGCTGCTTCTTCTCGTTTGCGACCGTATCAAGTCCACTGCTGGTTCTGGGTTCTACAATAAGAAACCGAGTGTTAGATAGAGTCCAAAACAAAGAAAGCCACGAAAAAGGAATCAAAGAAGCTTTCTAGGGGTTCTTGTTATGGACTATACGGTACAAATTGGTTGATAGAGGGATGCAGCCATCCAGTGTTGATAGCCTTCACGGTGGCGATGGCTTCAAGCCCTCCAGCCTGCGCCGAGGCAGTGACCCTATCCTATAGACTGTAACATGCATTCACAAAACTATCATTACAAGAAATGCGAAAGCAAACCATTAACAAGAAATAGCAGTATTTAAGTAGATGGAGACGAACCTTGGTGGGCATGATTTTGATCCTGAAGTGCTTTTGAATACCTTTTTAATGGCATTAATCTCAGCAAGATCACCAGCAAGAGTGGGAAGTTGCGTGGGCATGTGTAATTTACCTGGAAAAGAAACGTTCAGACAGTCACAAGCTATGAATATAAGTAGGAATCGTAAATGTAATAAAATGAAACCCTTAATGTTACTTACCTCCTCAGGTGATACACCAGCCATCTTCAAGGCAGCTATCAATGCATGAAGAGACACCAATCATCAGCTCTTGGATCAGTCATATGATGAGCATCCACAATTAACAGCACCTCCCAGATATTCTGCTACAATTGGAGCACCACGTTCATCGCATGTTCCAAGCTCTCCAATCACCGTATTACAGCATAAAATATATTAACTCAATCCATGGATTTGGGGAAAGAACATGTCACATGTATGAGCCAAAATCTGATGGTGGATAAAACCGACTTTGCAACATGTCACATGTACAATTCAAATGCAAGGACACTTCCTGAGCTAATCAACTATGGGAACACAGGTCTCAACAAAAGAATAAGGGTCCTCAGCAACAGACAGAAGCAAATTTATAGTTTCAATATGAGAGTACATACCAGAACACCAGCACCTTCACACCATGACAAACCCATCTCTCTGTTTATCCCACCGGCCTTGAAGCTGTTTGAGGGTCATCATTTCTCTGTGACAGTGCCCTGCAAGCAACAAAACCTCCCAAGCCAATAGGAATAATAGCAGCCTCAGTTCCACCAGCAATCATCATATCAGCTTCACCACGGCGAATGTGGTTCGCCAGCAGCGTAAAAGCAGTAGTTAGAAGTGGCACAAGCCGTCGAAATCGAGTAGTTCGGACCCATAAGACCAAGATCAATCGCCAACAAAGCAGAACCCATATTTGTAATAGCATAAGGAATAAAGAAAGGAGATATCCTCCTATGACCTTTCTCAATAAGAGCTTGAACACCGTCTGAAAACACAGTCAACCACCCATACCAGTCCCAACTAGTACTCCAGCTCTCTGCTTATCATCTACAACAAGTTGAAAACATTTGTTAAACCCATCAACGATAAATCAATCCATGACTAAAGATACAAACTTTAAACTGAATCAGTCTTAAAGTTTTGAACTTTGATCAGTGTACAAGAACACCCACAAGTTGGAAAGTTTGGTTAAACCCATCAAAGATAAACCCATGACTAAAGACATGAACTTTAAACTGAACCAGTCTTAAGATTTGAACTTTGATCAATCTACAAGAACACCCACAAGTTGAAAACTTTGTTTAAACCCATCAAAGATAAATCAAGCCTCATGACTAAAGACATGAACTTTAAATTGAATCAGTCTTACAGTTTTGAACTTTGATCAATCTACAAGAGCATACACAAGTTGAAAACTTTGGTTAAACCCATCAAATATAAAAACCAAACCTCATGACTAAAGATACAAACTTTAAACTGAATCAGTATTAAAAAATTTGAACTTTGATCAATCTACAAAGAACACCCACAAGTTTGAAAACTTTGGTTAAACCCAACAAAGATAAACCAACCCTCATGTCTAAAGACATTAACTTTAAACAGAATCAATCATAAAGTTCTGAACTTTAATCAATCTACGAGAGTGTAGTACCGTGTTAAGCTTATCACCACCAAGATCAGCACTTTCAAGAGCCTTCTTGCCAGCAACAATGCAATACTTCAAACAATCATAAAAGCCTACCGCTCATTCTTCCCATCAATGTAAACCCTCTGAGCTAAAACCCACGGATCTGTCCACCGAATCGAGTCGGGAACTTGGAGGCATCGAATCGATCAATCAAGCTGATTCCACTCTCACCGGAAAGCAACTTCTCGTAGTACGCATCGACGTCGTTTCCAAACACGGAGACGAGACCCATTCCGGTGATCACGACCCGTTTCTTCGGGTCTGTTTCGCGTTTGGGGGCGGAGACGGTGGATGACGCGGAGATGAATGTGCGTCTTCTCGTGGGTTTGTTCTCGCATTGGTGATGTGGTGAGATTGACGATTTGAAGGTCCTGAGGAGCGGGTTTGGTGGAGAAGCGCGGAGAGATGAAGGTTGAAGAGCTTGGCATGGTGGATCTAAAGAGAGTGTGATAGAGAGGGAGGCGATAATACGATGTGTTGTGTGAAGTGGTGATGTTCGTTTGCCGAAAAGAGATTTTAGAGTTCGTTCGATTTCAGGAGTGAACTTTTCTTTTTAAGTCCCTTAAGATTTTACAACTATTTTAGTTTGGCCATTATAGTTTAACTAGGAAAATAATAAAGTTAGTGATAGTTATATTGTAGCTGCAGTCGTCTTTTATGGGCTCGTGGTCTTGCTTACTGTGAGTGATCTCGATGAGGTCCGAGTTCGAGGAGAGACGACTGCATTTGATGATGATGATGATGATGAATGAAAATTTTGTTGAGGATGATATATCACATTAGAGGTACTCTAAAATACCTTTCCTTTTAACTTGAGCTTATAGTGAATACAATTTTCAGATTTTAATGTTTTTCTTTATAGATTCTCACATGTTTTACTAAATTTAGTATTATTGGTTTTGATGATTTTATAGTTCCATAAAAATTTCTTGTTATTCATAAAAGAATCTTTTAATCTATTAAAACAGGAGTACAAATAGGAAATACCCCTTAGTTTTCCACAAAAATTACAATTCTCTGCCACTGATATTATCCCTATATCCAAACACAACTAAATCACCCTTTACATGGGCATATGCTCATAAAGCTCATTACTAATTTGTTTGACCCAATAATTATATTTTGTATATTTGTAACAAGAAAATGAGTTTATTATTTCTTTTCACCAGAGTCTATATCGTTTGCATCAAAACCATCTTTAAATATTAAATCGAAAATTGAATTAAATATCAAAAACATATATCTTATATTCTAAGATAAGTCATTTTTTACATATATTCTAAAACATAATCTGAAGTACCAATTAGTACTTAACCCTAACTTTTTCTTAATATTTACCATTGAATGCCATTAAACTTAAACACAGTCGTTAATAACTTAACATCCCAGCCCAAATTTTTTTACAAAACCAAGTGCACCTAAACTCACGTGGTTTGTTATTGAATATGGCCTCAGTTTTAAAATTATTCTGCAGAAATCAAAACAAATGTGATTCAATACCAAATATGACACGGTCTACATGATCAAAACCAATAATTTAAAGTTTGGTTCACCACATAAAAAAAATCAATTTGTGTAAATACTTAACCACTTGATTTCGATGAATATAAATCATGATTAAAAAATCATTATCAATGAACTGGTTTTAAGCAAACATGTCAGTTATACACAAATTAATAGGTTATCTGCAAACATGTCGAATACATAAATTAATATTGTAAAAGAAATAATTATAAGATAGACTATTATCTGCAAATCTACCAGTTTAAATTCTTCATTCAAAATTTTAGTTTAACCCACCTATATTCCGTAAGTACACGATATTATTTGCAATATATAAATATATTTAAATTATACATTATAAACAAACTAAAACGTTTTTGGTTATCAAAATCTTCTATATCTTACAAAAACATTCCTAAAATATAAACAATCAATTAATTTTTTTCTAACTTATCCGTATTTGACAAATATTCATAATTTTTTTCTGTTATCACTAATTATGGTGAGTATGTATTCTATAAATGACAAACGTTATATTCCATACTTTGCATCATGCGATCTTAGCAATTAAATTAACCATACATATCTTTCTAGCTAAAATTTACAAATATATGCTATTAATTGTATTTGTTTAAAAAGAAATATTCTATTATAAAAATGTATCTCAAATCTAGCCATCTATACTATTAACTTATGTATTAGTACAAATCATGGACAAATTATACATATAAGGGCATGCCTAGAATGACGATACATATTCATCGTAAAGAGAATAATAATTTAATTTGCTTACCATTTAGCTAACTTATTTGTTAAAAAGTAATCAACAAAAAAGAAGATGAGAGAAGTTGTAACACCGACAAAAAAGTAACAAACAAAAAATTAGGTATAATTATTCCTTAGAAAAAATGTGTTTGCCCAATAATACTTAGGTTCTACAAAATTAATTATTATTCTAGCTCCCATCTTTGTTACACATTTTATCACTAATTACCCATTTTATTTATTTGTATGATCAGGTGAGTTTAGTACATTTCATTCATATCGATAGCTACTTTTGTATGTGTAATATAGATCTTACAAATAACAAAACAATGAAAATATTTTATAAAATATATTTTTTGATTATAACATATTGAAGGATGTAACTGTTTTAAGCAAATACACCTCCAAAACATATTATAGTTTTAACATCTTCATAAATTTAACATATATTATATAGATTTCATAATAACAATGTGTAAATATTATTTTACATTATTATTTATATAACTAAAAATTATATTTTAAAAATATGTAATTTATATTGCTAATAAATTGTGGAATTTAGTGTCAACGTAGTTATATTAGATTAATTATACCAAAACATATCCATAAATTGATTCTTAGTAATATATTTTTCAATCATCAGATACCAATGTAAAACAAATTTATTCAATATATTATATGAAATATATGAAACAAAGCCCATTTTAAACAGTACATGTTTTGTAAATTTAACAAGATACAAGTATTTATATTATAGAACGTATAATTATATAATGGTGACATGAAAAACAAATATCAACATTTAACAAAAAGTGAAACCATCAACCGCGCGGACGCACATATCAATATCTAGACTTTGATTAATTTAATACTCATCTCTACCTATGGAGGATAATATCATGATTTGTTGATTACAGTTTTATTAAATATATAGTAAGCTTTCATAGTAAAACAAAATACAAACATATAATTACTTGCTGTATAAACTTAATTTTTTTTCTTAGTTATTTTAAAATTTATAATATATTTTCTAAATAAACTCCACTTTCAGGTCAGACACATGTTTTATATTTTTTATTTTAATTTAAAAAATACATATATATACACACATGTTTGGATTTAAATTCAATAAAAATATTTTTTTTAAATATGTGAAATCAATGTATTAATACATAGTTACAATTTATAACACAATATACATCAATAAAAAAATTACATAATAACTGATCCAACATACATCCAATAAAAAAAATATATAATACAATACAATAATGAAAAATATAATTTTAACAAGTTGCTAAAGTAATACAAATGAAAACGTTAAAAAAAAATTGATGTGTTTTGAAATATTTATAAGTATATCGAAAACAAACACGCGCCGGGCGTGCGCGGATCCGATCCCTAGTATGTTATTAAAAGTTATATTCTAAAACAAATGGACACATGACAAAAACTATGAGAATATTATATATACTCCATAGATTTAAAATCATTATAATAAAATATTTGTATTGATTTTGAGAAATTCTCTAAAATGACATTAAAAAAGTTTTTATAATAAATATAACACATTAAAAGATAAATATATTTTATTAAATAGGTAAATAGATATTTATAGAGGAATACCTGAGATAGCCCTAAAAAAGTTTTGTCACAAAAATAGTCTTTAAGGAGAAAAATGACCAAAATAACATTTATTAAAGGTTAACAAATGACTAATATACATTTATACCCCTTAGGTTAACTAATATAGACTTAGGGTTAGAGTTATGGGTGGGGTTTTGGGGGTGAGGTTTAAAATTATATATAAAAAATTAATTTTTTGAAAATAGGAAATGTTAGTTTTGTCATTTTTGTTCTTGAAGGCTATATTTGTGACAAAAACTTCAAAAAGGTTACTGAGAGATTTTGTCATATTTATATCTCGATATAGTAATATAATCAGATTTGAGACTTTAGATCTCATGGAGTTGAATAGAGTTTGGAATAAACGTGAGTTATAATTTATTTTTTTAAAAATAATAATTATTTAAATAAAATAAAGTTTAAAATAGTCTTAAAAGATTTCACGTATTGAAACAAATTTAAAAAAAGGAGTTGAAAAAAGAATATGAAAAAATCAAAAAAACATATGAAATTTTTTCAAAAAAAGTTTGAAATTGAAAAAACGTATAACTAAAGATGGATCATTTTCCAAAATAATTATTTTTTTATTTTTATATCCGAAAATATAAAAAATATATTTATTAATAATTATTATTTGAAATAAAATTTATATTTATAATATATAACAATAGTAGAAAATCCTTATTTACATTTTAATAAATCTATTTTGGTCGTTGTTGTGTTCACTGTTTTCATGGATCATCTCATATTTTGTAACCCATGACTCCAGAAGTAAGCTTGACAAGCTCGTTCTAGGAATTTGTCTGGTATTATAGATTCATGACATACTATGTTGAGTATTCAAGTTGAATGAGGAGTGATCTTCTGTATCTCGTGGGAGGTTGACGTCCATCGCCCACAGTTTTGGACTCGGTAGGCCATTTGGTTGTGAAGGGTTGCAGCGTATGTGTTCCCAATTTGTGGAGCGCCGGTGATTTGCAACTGGATTTGCATATTTTGATAGATCTGGGGATCTTCAAGCGCCACGTTGAAATTTGGGAGGAGTGTTACAAACCAATGTACCGCATTTAAAGTTGTCTGGAAGTTGCGATGCAAGCATGCTGGTACTCTTTGTATCTTGTATTAAGTAGGACCACCCTTGCTACTACTGGTAGACCTTTTCTTCCATGGAGAATTAACGCCAGTTGAATTGTTCCATAGTGAATATGGTGTAGCTTATGAGCTCTCCATTGGTGAATCATTCTTTTGTTGAGTTTGAGAGGAATCATTTGTTCAGCTTCTGTAGATGGGACCAAATCTTGTTGAAATTGCAAGGCTAGGACGAGTTCTTAGCCACATGTTTGTTTGGACCAAACACGTGTTTTATGACTTTTTGTAATGTGAAAGTAGGTTTGGTAAAGGATTTATATGGGTTGAATATGGGTAGTTCTGTAATAGGGACTGTACTATCATCGCTCACATATTCGATATCATATAGATAAATCTACTTTATTAGAGGTCGCTCTTTGAAAAGATGGTTGTGTTGACAAAGTAAAATTACTTTCCATAGTATAAATGAAACCAGAAACCAAGACGGAATGCTTACGGTTTTTATCTATCTTTTGAAGTAACAATGATCCATGAGTTGTTTCTGTTAGGATTAAGTGCTAAGAATAAAGTGAAGAGATTCATTACGTGTTTTTGCTACGTAACCGAGACAATTTTTCTCTCTTTTGAAGCCTCAAGATACCCGAGCATTGTGATCTTATGAATCCTTCTCCTTAGCTTAGTAGAATTTACGATGTGGAGGATCCACCTAAGTGGCAACCACAAACATACCCTTCCATAACTAGTTTATTAGTTCGAAACAGCTTACGGATATAAAATTCTTAGGAAATATAATTACTTTACTTAGTTTGCCATAGCTCTGATACCAAATTTACAAACACATAGTTTCTACTCTATTAAAATAGGGTTCTAAATTTATCTATCATTGAAAGTTGTCATTTAACTTTTGGAATGTGTTCAAATTTGTTAGTGTATTTCATAATTTATGGACCATATCAGTTAGTTAGATATTTACCTTATTAAATATTATCTTTTGAATTGTTTGGAAATATGAATAGCAGTTTTTGAAAAAAAAAATTGTTTAGAAACATAAATAAACAGTTTAAAAAAAAAATTTGGAAACAAAGATAGTAGCGTTCTTTCTATTAATGTCTTTTTAGTAATTTTATTAACATATGACCCCAAAATATTTCAATGTATATACAAATTTATATAGAAAGTTCATAAATATATCATTAAATCAATAGTTAAGGCCAAAATATTTCAATGTGTATAATTAAACAGATTCATTTTAAAAAAATAATCGTTAACGTAAATATGTAATATACATAAATTTTTACACACACACATATATATTATATATATCTCAGGTTGTTATAATAACTATATTTATATTAACTATTTAAAGATGTTTCCTATAAATTTAAATATGTTATATACAAATATAAAATTATGGTAATTTAGACAACCATATTAATTTGTTAGTTATACAATTTTTCTATTTCAACATAAATAAATATAAGACAATATAGTATTTATATGATCCAGTTAAATATTACATAAATTTTTTTCTCTAATAGCGTCAAATAATAATACAATATGAACAACTTCAAACATATACAAACATATATAAATATACACAATTATATATGTTATATATTATAATTTACGATAACACTCATGTGGGTGTTAGACATGATCATCTAAATACTCATCGAGTACAATTCAATTTTTTTAAATATTGGGGTTTAAAATAATTTTACATCCGGATATTATGAATTTACGGACTGCCAAAGTAAGATCATTCAAGGTCTATATAGGTTATAAAAACTAAAAATATCTAAAATTGTCGATTTACAAATATCATTAAATATATTTAAAAAAAAATAAAAATAAAAAACCCGCCGCTTTCCCGTCAAAATCTAGTGTACAATTACAAAGGAGTTGTTTAGAATTAAAGGTGTGAAGATAAAGTGTTTTAAAGGTATACAGGAATGTTTTATGACAAATGGCGATTTTTATTTTATTAAAAAACACTCAAAAGATATTACAAAAGACTCGAGAGACTCTAAGTAGAACTTAGTTCACTTCACCACACTCCAATCCCACTTAATTTATAGTATAAAGCTTAATGATATTTCCAATTATAATATTCAAGAACGATACTTACCATTACGCAACCAAGGCTCGGAAGAAGGTTTCCGAAAGAATATTGACGAGGAAACTACAACCACAAAGAGAGAGGGGGCATGGCCTCAGTGTTCAGACAGCTATCTTTGTACACGCATTCAGAATAACTAAACATCAAAATTGTTTCACTCACTAAAAGAAGAGTGCAGCACAAAGAAAGCCCTTCTCAGTTAAACGACCAAAAGCTCACACCAGAGAAAAGAAGACAAAAGAGGCAAGCCAATGAAAGAGAAGCAATTGTTTAACTTAAAAATTGAATTATATGTGGTAATGTGGAATTAAAGTAACAGGAACAAGCATCTTGAGGCAATCTCAAGATAAGATGAAAGTTGAGCTGTGATTTTCCCCTCTCTCCCCGGCATAGTATAGCTACATTGCAGATGCACCGTACATCACGGCTTGTGCTGTCTATCTTCTAATTTAAGCTATATATGTACATCTCTATCTTATTGGCATCTGGCAAATGTCAATTAAGTATTAAAACGATCCGTGTGTTAAGATAGACAAGACAACTAGGCTAGACATGAGCAAACGATAAAAAAGATTCTTCATTTATTATGATATAGAAA
Organism: Moricandia arvensis; assembly: GCA_905132765.1. NCBI lineage: Eukaryota > Viridiplantae > Streptophyta > Magnoliopsida > Brassicales > Brassicaceae > Moricandia > Moricandia arvensis. The sequence goes on along the minus strand of CAJHQP010008619.1, from coordinate 15,618 downwards.
ACATAACGTCATCTTATGAGGCCACCATTGCGCAGCTGCTTTTGCAAATACATCAACCTGCTGAGAAGACGTTTAAGCTGCTTTTCTAATCTACGCATGAGAACACGCCAACAGTTTTTCAAGAATACCATGAATCTTCTATGGCAATGAAACCAATTCAGGGATTAGAATGGGCCCTTAAAAGAATAAATTGCATGGCTGGTTATTTTGATAACTCTTAAGTTGAAAGTGCGAGCATATAATGCATGCCTAAATTTAGAATACTATTATATAAGAGTTGGATATGGACTATTATAAAAATACGCAACTTATAGTATTTATGGTGGTTTTGGAACTAAAGAGGTGAGTTTCTAAGGACCATGTTTTATACGCTTCTTTGCGTCCTCTGTTCTCAATGTTGGAACAGAGTAAGTGATAGAGAAGGCCTCACATATACCAACAGAATCTAAGAAGGTTAGCTGACTTGTTGTCCCAAACACGAGAAGTTTTTTTTCCCCTGTCAACAAACCAAATCAGAGATGTTTAGAGTGTAGTTATGGTCAAGCATAAAGAGAATATGGATAAGAAAATAACAAAACGGTGAAATGAAGCGAAGCACCCTTAGGAGGGAAGTCGTTTGAGAAGGACCATTAACGTCTGAGATATAATGTTTGAAAACGAGGACCAAATTGCTACGTACTCCAACAATCTGCATTTCAGAAATCCAAGTACTGAGCCGGAGGCAAGTTATGTGAGGAAACAAATGGCAGATAACAACACCTTTCAATATCATCAAGGAATGATGATGCTCATTTGGTGATTATATGCATCCTCAAAGACCTGTCTCATTCACACCATTATAGATTCAGTAGTTGATAGAACAAAATGACAACATATAAAGAGTTCTCTCCCAGAGCACAGACCTTGACCACATCGTGAGCACATTTGTGCTCTCATGAAGACCAATCATAGTTCCGCAGAGACCTTAAAAAATAGCGAATCAATATATACTAAAGCGAAAACAATGGCAAGGTTTAAATATGATGCGTACTTACAATCTTAACATATGGGAAGTCACTATCGATACCAACAGTTGCAGCTAAAAGCAGTTCCCACTGCCCCAGAAAATAAAGAGTTAAAAAATTCAGCAAATGCTTGCAAAACAGCAAGACAGAGAAAACAATGTGGGCTATAACTATGGAAGATACCTTCCACTGGCCCCTCCAGAAGGCAAGTGACTAGAGGAACTTCTAGTACTAAACTTTAACTTGCTGCAACTAGAAGCATAGCTCTTTTGTAAATGTGATTATGCTATCCCAGAGTTCCACCATTCCATTGAGTCTGCATACATGTCAGCATATTCAAAATTAATGCACTGGTAAATCAAAATCCAGAGGTAATGAATACTATCCATGGTGCAACATGATTAAGTTTATCTTTGAAACTGGTAATTAGCATATCTTAATGTGCAAAGGCCCATTCCATCAGAAATATTCAAAATCTTCCAGAGCACCAACAAACCTTATTACAGAAAATTACCTGCAGCGCTCCAGGTCATCTGTGGATGCTCAAAGGCAGGCTGAACTTCATGGATTGCCATGGAGAAAATCCCTGGCCATAGTGATCTTGATATTCTCTTCTTCCACTGGCTTTGTAAGATCATCATGCTTAATTGTCTGTTCAACGCATATGATGTAGCACTTTTAACAACACCTTCAAGCTCAAGCATCCTACTGTAAATTTTTTGTTCGAGCAGCTGCAAGACAATATTGACATATCATGGCTAATGACACATTTATGCTAGTAAGGATCTAGTCAAAGATGAAAACTGAAATTCTTAGATCTTCCTAATACCTAAGGAGAATTTTCTTGAATTTTTTTGTTGCTTTTAGTTAGTGATATTGGAATTACAAAACATGACTACCAAACGTTCACGATTTTAACAAGTGTAATCTATGAAGCCATACCAAGCTCTTGGAGATTGATATCAGGACCAAGGAAAGATTTTCCTTCATCTTGTTTGTGTGAATCTGAAGAATTTGTAGGCGCCCCAGCTTCATCAGGAAGGCTTTATCTCAACTTGGACCTCTAATCTTCCAGGCCTAATTGTCAAAAATAATTAAAAAAAAAAAAAGGTCAAGAGTCCCATGGACTATCAATTCTAAATATCTTCATTGCTAAAAGTTTCATCTAAGTCCCAGAAAATACGCTTTGGATAGGTATACCTATCATGCTAAATGTAAGCAATTAAGGAATTTGCAAAGAATATAAATGCTACTTCAAACGTTGTCGGTTATGTAACTGAGTACTATAAGAGACGACAGCGCTATTAATGCACCACATACACAGATAGCTGTAATGATCGGATAGACGATACCGATTAAAAGTAGCTTCATCAGCAATCATCCTTTCTATTTGTCTATTGCGCAATAGTCAAAAAGCTTAGTTGTCTCAAGGCTCGCAGCAGTCTCATCTAATGCTGAAAAGAGATATGTTAGGTAGGCAGATACTAGTCGGCGTGAAAACGAGCACGCGATAATACAGACAGCTAGCTGTTGCTTTGTAGACTAACAGCTTTGTACCAAGAGAAGCTGGTTCACATATACTATCATAGGAGCACTGTGCGCTTATGCGTGCTGTTGAGCGCTCGTTGACTGAAAATGCTACAGCCCATATTGCATAAAATTAAGTTATCAAATATTTTAAACTCTTATAAGTTAATAAGCGGCAGGGGTAGCATCCACCATTAAACCAATCAAATTCTATAAAGCATGCTATAGCGCGCGAAAGCAGTGTGCAGAGCAATAATAGGCATATAGTACCATCATCATGCAAGTTATATCAAAGTTTAACTAGTTATAAAGGTGAAGTCGTGTATCCTATACAAATAGCATCGATTGTCAGTCAAATAATGACATGTAATACTCTATCTAGCGATCCCCGAGAAGAAAAATAAGAGTGCCCGGGCATGTATACACATGCGAAAGGCAAAGAGAACAAATGATGGTCAGAGTAAAACATTTTTTCAGTACAAGGGTCCTCTGGTCTTGCTCAGCATCAGCAAACTTACAAGTCTCTTACATTTTTTTTCGGTCTCACCAACAAAATTTTGCTGCAGCACTTCAGGACATAACAATCTATTAATGCAACAAAAGAGGCCACAGAAGCATGTCAATTTCTGGAACAAAGGCAGTGAATTAACTAAGAAACTAAGTCAATCAAACAATAAAAGGTAGTAAACATTGTTCAAACAATAAATATAGAGCCAATGTTTGAAGAAAAATAGTGAGAAAAATTAAAAAGCCAATAATAGGTTCTTGCAAAAGCTAATTAAAAAGATAACTATGAGATTAAGGACTACAAACCCATAAGTTATCATAACTTTTGTTTGAGGGGAATATTTAGAGGGTCAGAAATACTACCTTAGGATCTTTCGCATTCAACATCTTTCCAATTTGCCGTGCCATAAGGGTTTTGCCAGTACAGGAGGTCCAAACAGAAGCATCCCTTTAACATGCTTTATAACCAGTCTGCAAGATCAAGAAACATAAACTTAGAAAATATATACAGAATACATTCTAACATTTCTACAGAATGAATGACGGAAACCTGCTTGTGACATGAGGAGGAAATACACGAGAAGCAAAAGCTCTTCTAAATATATCAGCAAACTCCGCACCCAGACCACCTATGCCAGTGACTCGAGGTTAAATTCCTTATGTTTAAATATATTGCTGCCTAGCAGCTTCCCGTTGATTAAACAATCTGCATAAGAACGTACAAGTTAAGCATGATTATACAAGATAGCAATCAACATCTGTTCATAAATTAGCAAACATCAGATGTGATATAATGTTTACTATTTCAAATGGAAGATTGACTCATCAATCTATAGAAATTCGAGTAACTGATTAACAACACATAGCTTTACAGAATTCATCATAATCAGACCTTTATGCCACTTGCGTTTGATGCTTCAAACACAATATATGTACTTTAGAAAGCATCCCTCTTTCGATGCATTAGATTGATTCTGACCCTCTACATCGCTCGATTCACCGTGAGAATGTAATTAGTTCCATGATACTCAAATGTTGCTTTCTGGTCCTACAGTCAACACCTGGCAGACAGTGTGCATTGTTCCAATAAATCAGGGATAATATGATTTTGTGAAGAACTAGAGGCGAAATAACCATTTAAGTGATAGCACGTAGTCTAGAAACACATGGGTAAATAACCTTAGCAGAACATTACAGTATTTGCACGAATACTCACCAAATGCATTTACTAATAACTATTGCTTCAGCAGAAAAATAATGAGAATGGGCAAGATCCATGAACATTGCTTCTACTGGTTGGTGTATTTCCTCTTAAGTTGGGTTGAAAGGAGAGCAGCATCAACCTGATGAAAACATAGTGTATATGGAAGTTGAGTTCAACTCGCAGCCGGAAAGATCCCAGGAAACAAACACATAATAGAAATCAACAACAAACCTGCTCGCTTTAGTCCCTTTCTTAACAAACTCTAACTCAGAGTCAGCATAGCCAGCTCAAAATTTTCAGGAGGAACAAATCTGCAAGAAAAGACGATCATTTTGTTTACAAAACCAAAAGGTCCTGATCGCTGACGCTAGAAGGATATGGTAAAGAAAATGACCTGCTAACAGAGACCATGTCACCTAGTGGAAACTCTAGCGTGCCTCCGCTGAATAGCATTGAGAGCAATGCTTCCATCACGGATGCTTCCATGTCCAGTGACACCAGTTAAGTTCACAATTAAAAACACCATCCCCCAGAGAATAACACAAGGAACAAAGTTCAACATCTCCTAACCATAGCCATCCAAATTATTAAAATCAAAATTTTATTTAAAATTTTTACTAAAAAATATATATAGTTTCCAAATTGATATAATAACACAAGGAACAAGGTTCAACATCTCTAAACAAAGACTAATTTAAAATTTAAATACCTAACCATAGCCATCCAAATTATTAAAAACAAAATTTTATACTAAAATATAATATAGTTTCTAAATTGATAGGGCCGACCTAAGGAACCTAGATTTGGATCATCCATGTGAATCATGAAGCTTATAGATATAGATCACTCAATCAACTCGCGCATTCGCGTTCTGTAACAAATGGATCGTGGAAGGTTTAAGTAGAAAGGATATCAGAGGGAGAGGATGAAGGTGTCGGCGACGTTGGCGAGGAAGAGATCGGAACCGGGAACGGAGAACTGACGGAGATCGGAGGAGGAGCAGTAAGCGAGGTTAGTGAAGGCGAGATCTGCGGATGGAGTGTTGGTCACCGTCATCGTCATCACTTGCGATCCGGAACGACCCGCCATGATGGTTTGGTTTCGATCTCAGGCTGAGTCTTTTTTTTATATTTTTTTGTATCCTTAGCGAGGAAGAAGAATAGAACGAGATTTTGAATTAATGTGTATTTCGTCTTATGAGATCTTATGTTATTCCTGGCGTGTGTTCTCAGTTCCTCATGTCTACTAATCTTTTTACCATTTTCTTGCTAATTTACTCAGGTCGAAAATTATTCAAAACCAGGCAAATTACATTTTTGACCAAAACAAAAACAGGCAAATTACACAGAAAAGGATATCCTAGAAGTAACTCGTAAAAGTTAAAAACAAAATTCCAAAAATTATAAGCATTATTAAAACGAATTTTTTTTTAACAATCAAACTATATTCTTATTCGCCTTATAAATAAAAATAAATTGTTTTAGTTAAAAAAAATTTAAAATACATAAAAAAATATTAAATATTTTGTATAGTTATTACATTTATAGACTTTTTATCCTATATTTAAGAAAAACTGAGATCGAAACCGTGTCGTGTGTGTTCAGTTCCTCATGTCTACTGATCTTTTATCTTTTCTTGGTAATTTACTGTCTAAAATGAGATTCCCTAATTTTCTTAACTGGAAAGTTATATCAAAACCAGGTGAATTAAATAGAAAAAGTTATATATATATATATAGATAAATATTTTTTAATAATAAATTTAAAAGTAATGTTAGTAAATATGATGCATAGTTCAAATATACATAAATATCAGATATAAAACATTGTAAACATAAACTAACTTTTTGTTGGTTTATAAATTTGTAAGGGGTTTTTTGTAAGTGAGAATTTTGAGATTCCAGTGTTAATTTTGTTAACTATATGATTAGTTTATGGTTTAGCCAATTATTAGACTTAGCCCAATTACGTTATCGGTTTGGTTATATATGATACGAACCAAGTCCAACCATCGGGTTGGCCCCTTTTCAAAAAAAATTGGTGGTACACATATCTTCATATTTCTCTCTAGATTTTTTAAACCCTTTCACTATATAAATTACCTTTGTCGATCACATCTCTATTTTAAGGGAAATATCTCAAAGGCTTTTTCAAAACTGTTAATGTGTGGATACAACTCAGTGCAACAAAACAAAACAACATGTAGTTAACAAAGTTTCTTCAAAACTGTGAATTACTAAGGAAAGTAACTATGCATCTTGTGCTCTGGAAAAGCTTGTCCATCTTCTGCCATACCAAACTCTGAGTTTCCAAAAGCTTCCTCGCCTTCTCCTGTAAACTCGGGTGGCACCTTATCGTCTCACCATGGATCTGTTCAGATAAAAAGAAAACCCATCAGAAACAAAGACTCTGATGCGTTGTTAATGTGAAATGAAATTCCCATTACCTTCAGAAACAATCTCATCACTGCCTGCATAAACTCGAAGTTGTTTCTGCAAGTGATCTCATGGGTGAGGTAATCCAGAAGCTGTCCAATGGATATAAACTCAGGTCTTTCGATTAGCTCTTCTTCAACATCTTCATCTATGATTTCAAGCATGCGTAGCTCAATGTCCAGAGCTGATGGGGATAAACCCTTTATGTAATCAGTGAACTCTGAGACTGCAAGAAAAAAAAACATATTCCATAAGCAACATAAGCTAAAGACAGCTGATTAACTTGTAAGATCTTAAACAACACCTTCACACTTACAGTGTTTTGAATCCCATGAGGACTTGAGAAGTTTTGAGAATGTAGATTCCAATGCATCAAGTTCTTCATGCTATTCTTGGAGTCTTTATTCTTGTTCTCATCTTCCCCATCGTCGTCTGAGTCTTTTGACTTGAACACTATATCTCCAGAGAGAGAAGGAATCGAGGGCAAGAAAAAAGGAGCCTTCTCAGGTTTCTTTGGAGGCTCTATTGGTTTATTCCGGGCCTATAACAAACATATATTGTGATTAATTTCACAGAAAAACATCACTTAATGTGATAAGGGAGAAGAGAGTATGCAAAACCTTGATTATATCCAAGTTGATCAAGCTTTGCCATTGGCTTTTTGGTAAAAGAGACAGAGTAACAAGCTCTGGGATCTGATCAGGTGAAATGGAGAAGCTGACAGCAGTTTGGCTTTCGGAATTTTCTGAAACTTGCGTCTTCTTATCAACATCATCATCAGCTTCAGAAGATCTCAAGCAGAGACTGAAGGTAATCTAACATTCACCACATTTTTCCCACTAGCATAGGAGTCAACATTTGGAGCTCCAGAGTACATGGATTGGTTCCTAATAACATCAAGAGGAGAGTAAACTCATTAAAACAACTAGAGAAACATTATATTTGTACACTGGAAGGTTTGATTTGAGAACTTACAAAGTAGACCCCGTTCTGATCAGAATGGGCTGTTGCCAAATGTCCATGTTCGGTGATAAAGAAATGCCTGTTTATCCTGGCACATCAAATGCACTCCATCAATCTGTTTTGCCAGTATGACATCCCAGATTCTGAGACTTCCATCCATGCTAGATGAGAGGAGCCACTTGCCATCCTCACTATAAGCAGCAAATCCGTTATCACGGTCTGTATGACCTCTAAACTCACGGACCATCCTCAGTGCAACAACATCATACAAGCGATAAACAATCATTTGGCCCACCGTAGCCAAAGACCTATCAGTAATGAGGATTTAGCAAATCAACAGACAATACAATGGTTTGATAATAGAGTTAGATTAGCAAATTTACCAATTTACACGGTGGTAAACAATGTTTTAACACAATGAACACCCACATCCCACCGTGACTTTAGTTCCTCTTTTTGAAATCCCCAAACCTATATTTCACAAATAAGATATTACAGTCTATTTTGAGACAGGCCAGATCAGCAAGAGTCAATGCAGAGAGGCAGCCATATCAAATGAGGAGCCATCATTTATTTCTAACCAATGAGGAGCTAGAGGCCATCATTTATTCTAACCAATGATGAGACAAAGGAAAAAGTTCCGAACCTTTTACATCACCATGGTATCCTGCACTTATCATTAGGGTGTTTGTGGAATCACAAGCAACTCCAATCACTTCACCATCATGAGAGTAACTTCTAGTCTCTGACTTATCCAAGTAGCTACCACGGCTGATACCAGATTGGAGGTTAAATCTCTCAATCCAGCCACTAGCTGTTCCACTACTGCAAAGTTTCCACACGCACTGATTGCACAAGCCTGTCATGCAGCAATTTTTCGAGTTCAATAACCAGTAGAGATAAGATCCATAAAAATCAGAAGGGCAGTCAAGTTCAATCTTGTACCTTAATTGGTGTTGGATTCTCGGGGCATGGTTTGAGGATATGTTCTCCAAGAACAAAGTTTTGAAGCCTCCATACATATGCTTCTGCTGTATCCATATGGCATGTACCACATTGCACCAATCACGCTCCCTAATTTCAGCTTCAAAATTCGGAAGAAATGAACAACACTCGTTAGTATCCAAAACAAGAAAATAACAAATGTCACCGGAGACGCAAACGCACAGAACATAAGGTCAAATCTAGGCTTCGTTCACAAGATGGTACTTTCTTCATTAATAAAATTGTTTCTATATTGTGATCTGATTACTGCTGCAGCCCGTTTGGGTAGTATTAGTAATTCGTTATATTATGAATGTGGCTGAGAGAAATTAACCAACATGATTATATGACCAAAAATCATAGATAGTACCGCAAATCAAACGCAATAACCGGCTTCAATTTCAGCTCTTCTCCTACATAGCAAAGAAAAAATAGCATAAGCAAAAAATAATTAATTTCAAACACACAAACATATACAAGTTTTACCAAACAAGGAGAACATCAGAACACTATAACATATAAGGTGTCATTTGTCAAATTCAACCAGAACCACCAAAAGCGCGTAACTAATACATTCAAGAAAATAATCAAAAGAATTTTCTAGCTATACTTCAGACGCAGTTTTTTTGGCTCGCCTGGATATGTGCCTTTGAGACAGCTCTCTACTTTGTTGCTCCTGATCAAGTAATTAATGGAAAGAAGATTTAAATCTTTAGAAAGATAAAAGAAGAATCATTAATTAAAAAGAACAATCAGATGCAGAGGGAAATCGAACAAATAGACTGGTAAAGAAATTTCCATCAAAAGAATAAAAGGTAGGAAGACTGAAAGAAAATTTGCAAGTGACATCTAACAAACACACTACCCAAATGACATCCAAATGTTTACTAATTAGTTAATCGACCTGGCAACACTGAACTCTACAACCTTTTATGTTTATCAAATTATCAATTCAGCTAAATATGCAATGGGGGACAAGTTTTCTAACATTTGTGTGGTTGCAAAGTGACGCAATCTCTAAAATCTAACTCAAAAGTTTTGGTATAAGTTAGGCTGGTGTGCGATTTCATAACTTTTATAAGGAATTGTTACTAAGTATGCAAATTATCTTACCTGGACAACAGAGAACAGGCGGAAGGCACGATCCTGGCCCGCAGACAAAATGTGTCGCCCATTAGAGTAAAACCTATCAAAAATAGAAACCAATTATGACTACAAGACAACTTCTTGGCATGCCCTCACCACCGTGGAAACACACACAAATATTCATTGCTACAGAGATACTACAGTGGCGAAATCCACCCATAAGTGAACATTTTTTGAAATATTAGAAGGATGACTACCATAGTTACTTAACAATGAATAGAGATAATTAGTGCCAATCAAATACTAACAAAAAAACATACGTCTCACAGGTAAAGAGGTGAGGAAAAGGCAACTAGAAGCAATCAAAGCAAACCTGATACACAGGGGTGGGGCACTATGCCCAGACCGGAAGCGTAATAGACGAGGATATCACCATCATTTGTGTCAAAAATCCACATCTACAGATACGAGCACAGCAAAAGTAACCACATGGCATAGTAGTGCAAATAAGTGGTCGGCAAGTAAGAGAAATCTCTGCTTACTTTGAGTGAGTTATCTGCTGAAGCACTCATTAGCACAGGTTCACTTTGCTAAAAAGTTCAATGAGACTATAGAACTGTCATGTGCATCTCTAATGACCGACTGAAGCTCCTTTCTTTTGTTAAGATTCCAGATGCTATCACACCAAAAGAACCTCCAGATGCAAGAAGGGGACGCCCATCTAACATAAGGATAACACATTAGCATCAAAAAGTAACAGAAGCTGCTAGTACAATTAAAAACCTTAGTGGGAAAGCTTTCTAACAGCCAACATTCATTTTTGAACAAAACAAACTACAAGACCTCAGTGTTTACCTGTACTGAAGGACAGAGCAGTAACGCACCTCGTGAGGCTTGCTCAAACGTTACAATCTCTTGGTCCATTTTTAAAGTTATGCACATGGATCTTTCCATCAGCACAGCCGATGGCAACAACATCCAAGGCAGGGGAAGAAACACAACAGCAGACAGATGAACCCAACCCTTAAACTCATAGAGCATCTTCTTAGTATTTATGTTCCATAGCTGCAGAGGACCCTCTTGGCTCCTACAAGAACCTACACATGTAGTTCCTGTAAGGATTATTTCAAAATAAAGATTATTTCAGGAAGTAGAACTATACCTTGTTCAATAAGTATCAGGGTGAACAATACAGCTAGGAGATAAACTTTCCACGAAGTTCAACATGTCCACTGGAGCTAGATGTTCTTCGATTCCTTTGAAATGCCCACATGAACATGTTCCTCAACATCAAGACTTAGGACGTGTTCTCCAAACAAGAGAAGCAGGTCAACTTTAGCAACATGCTTGCTCCAAGTTGCTACCTGAAGACAGCCACAAGAATCTTAACTAAGAAAACACAAAACATCTTCACAACAAGATACTAGAACAATACAGTTATACGACATTAAGGAGTCCTTTTTTAAAACTAACCCTTGTCCTATTTATGGTGGTGTATGTTACCTCTTATGTTGCAGCAAAACAAAGTCGTGAAGTAGACAAAGGGAAAAAAGACAGAGACATGTATAGGTTAATGGAGACATACATAACAGATGTTACCTCTAATTTTTTCTTTCTTAAACTAACCTTGTCTATCTATTGTGGTTTATGTAAAACTCCTATGTTTCAGGCAAAACAAAGCCGTGAAATAGCCAAAGTAAAGAAGACGGAGACATGTCAATGGAGGCATAGCATACTGATGAGCGCGTTTGAAAACTGCGATTTCATTACCAAAAGCAGCAAAAGTGAAGTCACGGTAAGAAGCTAAAGCTCTGATCTTCTTTGGGAGTTGAGGACCTTTCAGACAAAACACAGTCAGACTGTAAGAAAATCAAATGAGATAAATTAAAAGGACAAAACTTAAGGAGACTTACTGATAATTGACTAGGTTTAGCTTGGCACCACTGCAATAGAGAGAGGATTAACCAAAAAACTCATAAAGTTAATAAAGATTTTAAAGAAAGGAGAAGGGTTTATACGTTGTAAATCTGGAAAGCTTTGCGACGCTGACGGTGACGAAGGTCTCGGTGCCTAGTCGCTGAACGGAGGAAAGGAACGGTGCTCGTTATGTATCCTATCGCTCTAAACGGTTCGAAAATTCCCATCTTTCGAGTTAGGGTTTATATGGTCACAGCGGAAGGGAGACAACTGGGATGACAATGGTGAATGAGTTTTAAGAGTTTGAAGAGAGAACGCGCGCGAGGGGTTTATTTTAGGGTTTAATGAAATAATGAAAGAACGGGACAAAAAGAAATCCATTTTCCTCGGGACGGTTGATTTCGGTTAAGGGGAACATCTGGTTCTCCGGTTAAATGTAGGCAATTTGGTTTTAAGTTTTGTTTGACTTTTATTTTTGACTTAATATGGGTGTATTCAGCTAAGAAATTTTAAGTTTTTTAAAAATGATAAATATACTGTTATTCAAAAATACTTTAAAAATAAGTGTTATTGAATTTGTCATTTTATAAAATAATACTAATGATATCTACTGTTACCAAGGTGTGTATTCAATATAAAATCTGAGGTGATTTGATTTTTAATAATGTTATAGATGATTTCAAAGAATTAAAAAAATTAAGTGATTTTTAATTAAATAACTCTAGAATATCAACTAAAACTATGGAATTTAAATTTTAATTTTTTAACTAAGAAATTCACACAAACACTCTAAATCACTTAAAATATTAAATTCCACATCAATTTATAATTATTTTTCAATAACAATAAATTTCAAATATTTTATAAAGCGTCAAGTTCAATAACAGTGAATTTTAAATGAGTTTTTGAAATTAATATTGAATAACAGTGGATTTGTTATTTTTACAAAAATCACCTAAAATTTCATTTGAATACACCTCCCTAATAAAATTTAAGTTAAAATTTTAAAATGTTTTAAGTGTTTATAAAGTGTTTAAGAAGTTTCAGTTATAAAAATAAAAATAACAACTTATAATTTTAGAATAAGATTCTAAAGTGGTTTAACAAGAATAACACCAAATTCTATAATTCACTTATAATCATTTAAAAATCATTAAAAATCATTTCAAATTTAAGATTCAATTCACCCTCCCCTATTGTCGTTAAAGGATTTTTTTTCTAGCAAAAATACCTATCTTTTTAATTAATATAATTTGTAAATTTCTCAAAATAGGCCATTGTTACAATTACAAACAAACTCGAGGATTAGCAACTTTGCTCATCGGCTACACGGTCGATTGTTGGTGTAACTTTGAAGAAAAATTACAGTTATTTATTTGTAGAAGCAATATAATTTTCCTTTATTATAAAGATACACATTGGACAAAAACTTCATCTCTATTTTCTTATAATAGAGATCTAAGATAAAATGCATTGGAGATGCACTAAATCGTAGTTGTGTGTCTCTGTTCTGAAAGTAACATTAGTAGTATATGGAATCAAAAGCTGTGAAGCATGACGCATTTCGACTATGGCGGCTATACCATCATGTGTGTGTATGCGGCCTTGTCAGACTATAGATTCCAATTTATTTATAACTCAGGATGATCTTAACAGTGTTTATACATTACTAAATGTAATATAGGGAGTTTTATCATTGGACGCTCAAGCATGCATAGACTTACTACACACTCACCAATCATGAACTGATATGCAAATAATGTTTCCTCAACCATAGAAAATAACCACACACAAAGTCACAAACCTTAAGTAACAACAATGTTTGCAACACTAAACATATCATTACAGAAATAGCATCTTCTCACCAAGGCAGAGATAAACTATTGCTTACTCCAGATAGAGTTTTGCTTTGAGATCACCAGCTGCTACTCAGCTCCTTAATGGATATCACATCCACCAACCAACTCACCTTTGTAGTAAAGCTGAGGAAACGTAGGCAGTTTGAGAAACTCTTAATCCGCTTGCCTTACTTCATCATCAGTCAAGATATCAAACGATCCGAAACTCACATCTTCTCCTCTCATGCTTTTCACAACTTTAGAGCTAAACCCCGCACTGGGTTCATCTGGTGAACCTTTCATGAAAAGCATAACCTTCTCTGAGTTGATCAATGACTTCAGTCTATCTTCAAGACTCTGTTTTCCAATGATCCTTTCTCAGACAAAACTTGGTTTAAGTTCACCGCTCTTTTGCATCTCCAACACAATGTCTGATCCACCTAGAAGCTCGCCTTTAACATAAAGCTGAGGATAGCTAGACCAGTTTGAGTACACTTTAAGTCCTTGACGAACTTCATCAATCTAAGAGTATATCAAAAACTTCAAACTCGATCTTCTCTTGGTTAAGAATCTCAACCACTTTCCCACTAAACCCACATTTAGGTTCTTTCTGGTTTTCCCTTTCATGAACAGCATCACTGGACTTGAATTGACAAGCCCTTCAAGCCGAGCTCGGAGTGTCTCACTTAACCCTCCTGTGTTGCCTGACTGATCCTCCCTCCTTTTCCAGCTTCATCCGTAGTGATTCCAAGATCTGTCAAAGCTTTCTTTCAGCTCACCGCTCTCGTGCATCGCTATCACAATATCAGCTCCACCAAGGAGCTCTCCATTGCAGTACAGCTGAGGGTACGTTGGCCAGTTAGAGAACTTCTCAGACCTTCACGCACTTGGTTGTCCGAAAGTATATCGAAACTTCCGAAATCAACCTTCTCCTCTTCAAGATGTTAACTACGTTCTTGCTAAAACCGCACCTAGGCTCTTCAGGAGTACCTTTCATGAATAACATGACAGGGTGAGACTTAGTGAGTTTCTCCAAACGGGTATTGAGATCTTCCGTGGTGGTGGATACAGGCTGAGCTCGGTCTTTTGAAGTAGCTTTCGCATTCTCCTTCACAGTTTCGAGAATCGTTGGTCCTGCAGCTAACCCTAGGCTTGCAGGAGCAGCAGGCTCATTAGAGGTGCTAGAACCAGCAACTTTGCCAACCTATTGGCTAAACTTGATGGATCTGCCCCCTCAAGTGTATCCACAACTTTGCCATCCTTCAATATGAAATCAAATTTATAGTCAGATAACTTTCAGTACAATCACTAATAGTGCAGCAACACAATTCAATCTTTGAACACACTACAGAGAAACTGAAACGAAACAAAGCAAAAGGAAGAATCAATAAGCTTGATCAGCGTTCCATCTTCTTGTTCTACCAACCAATCTAACAGAGACACAAACTAATCAAAAGAAAAAACCCTAAATCATAATCCTTCACTGCCTAAAGTGATAAACTTACACAATCAACAGAAATTTGCAACCAGACCAAGCACAAGCAAGAATCTATAAGCATGATTTCATCTGGTTCTTCTCCTACATGTTCAGAATCTAGATTCTCTGGGACCCCTCTTCTTGTTCTAATACAGACCACAAACTGATCAAAACTAAAACCCTAAATCCTTAACCCTTCACAGCTAAAGGACTAAACTTTAGGTCAAACAGAGCATAAACCATACCTTAAAGAAGACGAAATAGGGAACAGCAGAAACAGAGTAAGCTTCAGATATCTCAGGTTGTTCCTCAGCTTCCACCTGAGAGTAGACAAGCCATAAACATCATCATCAAAGACTAGTCTTTTTAACACAGGAAGGAGATAGATTGATTTTGAAAGAACAAACCCTAAAGAAGTGGGCGCGAGGGAGTCGGTAGCGAGGTGAGAGAAGACTTGATCCATCTGCTTCGAAGCATCACACCACGAAGCCCAGAAGTGAAGCACCACTGGTGCGCCGCTCTGGCGCAAGTTATCAAGCTCCGACTTTGAAGCTATATCCTTCACCGCACCACCCATCTTCGAAGATCTACGATTCCTTCTGTCGCTGGAGAACGAAAGGTGAGAGCTTTATGTAAATCAAAGTTAAAACCTTTACCAAATAATTAGGGATTTTTTT
>CAJHQP010008618.1:0-26110 GCA_905132765.1 Moricandia arvensis | reverse complement strand
TCAAATAGTTGCAACGGAAATGTAATCTTTTTCACTCTAAAACTCTGTCAATTTCTCTCTCTAATGCTCTTTGAACATCACAAACAAACTAGGTATCATTCTAAAAAAAATTTGCTTATGTCTTCTCACTAATTTATCTTCTTTTTGCCAGGTTTTTCATTACATGGTCTCATGGCTTCACTCATTCAAAGTAGATTACTACTAAATTTTTGATATGTATTTATTTTATGTTTTATACATTAGATTCTAAAAGCTATAAGGTCAATCTAATATGACTGTTTTTTATTATTTTGCGCATAATTTTTTTATTTTTGAAGTTATTCTCTGTTTTGAAGCCATTGAATGATTTTGACATTTGAAGACGTTCCAGATCTGAGACAGAATTTAGAGACTTCTCAGAAGACTGTCTGAAGACTTCTCAGAAGACTTCTCGAAGACTTTTTGCGGAATCTTCTAATGCATATTTTCGTGCTAGAAGACTTCCCACTGAGGTCTTCACTGAGTATTTCGGAGTCTTTTGTCCAAAATGGTATAAATTTTGCGATATGTATTATGTGTATATTTATATCAAATCTAAAAAGTAAAGATTTAGTCTGATGTGAATGTTCTGTTATTATTAAGCATAAGAAGTTACTTCAAAGTTTTCTCTCTTTTGAAGCCATTTTAATGCTTTTTGAATATATAGATTTCAGATCTAAGTCAAAATTTTGGAGACTTCCAGAAGATCTTGGAAGACTTCTTGGAATATTACTTGGAGACTTCTTTGGAAGTCTTCTAATGCATTTTATACTAGACTACTTCCGCAAGAAGTCTCCGAAGTCTTCTCTCCAAATCGGTACAAATTTTGGATATATATTTTGTAGTGTTTATATATTAGATTCTAAAATTATAGATTCAATTTGATGCTGACTGTTTTGTTTATTATATAGCATAAATTTTTTATTATTTGGAAGTGTATTTTTAATGCTTTTGAATATCAGACCACTAACTTTTCAGATCTCAGTCAAACTTTGGAAAAACTTCTTAGAAAACTCTTGGAAAACTCTCGGTAGAAGACGTCTGCCAAAAGTGGTACGAATTAAATTTTGGATATGTATTTTGTGTGTTTTATATATTATATTCCATAATGTTATAGCTTCAACGGCTAATCGGACTGTATTATTTATTATTTAAGCATAAATACTATTTTGTTTAAATATCTTTTTTATGCGAATTTGAATGCTTGAATATGCAGATTTTTTAGATCTGAGTCAGACTTCGAAGACTTCTCAGAAGACTCCTTGAAGACTCTCGGAGAGTCCTTGGAGTCTTCTAATTTATTGCATGTTGGAAGACTTTCTACAAAGTCTGTTAGGAAGTGCTTATGCCAAGATGATTGCAAGTGGAATCCAATGTTATTATCTATGTTGATGACATGATATCAGCTCCATGTGTACTAGTTTTGTTTATCGTCTATTTTATGATTATGTATGTGCTATTATTTTAGTTGTGAATTCTCTGTAAATTTGAAGAGATGTTAATCAAAAGAATTTGCCGTAAATATGTTCATGTTACATATTGACATTATGAAGTTATTGATACACAACATATCAAGAAATTTTTTTAAGCCATTCTACCCACTCATAACAAAACACACAATCACAAAAACTAATCGAATTTACTAAAACTAAGAGAGAATAGTTTCTCAAGAAAACTTAGTCAAATTCACAAAAGATAAAATCAAATTTTAAGTGAGTTGAAATTTTAAATGCTCATAGAAGTTAAATTATATACTTATATCTAAAAAGACACATTAACTACATGACTTGATATTTTGGAAGTACTTGACACTTTGAAATGTTAAAAAACATACCTTGTAAGTTACTTAAACACTTTAAAAAATCCTCGAAACATCTAGAGAAGTCTCTTTCGTGACCTAAAGGTTTGACCAGAAACCCGCAATAAAATTTGAGAAGAGAAGTGTTTTTCATGAACAGATTCTGGAAAAAAATGATTCATACATTGAACTTGTGAGATAACTGCTTACCTTCTCCAAACATACACACTTCATCCAGAAAAGATGATCCATTCCTTAATGACCAAGAATCATGCACTCAATGTCTCTATGAACACTACAAGAAAACACCTCGATTCCTAGGGAGCATTTTCCTCGGAATGTCGTCGGAATCAAGCGATTCCGACGGACATTCCGAACCAAAAGTCCTCGGAAAAATTTCTTCGGAATCACAGTTTTCCGTCGGAATTTCCTCGGAATATTCCGAGGAAATTGTCCGACGGCACACAATTCGATGAGAATATTCCGACGGACACAATTCCGAGCGAATATCCGACGGATCTGTTTCCATTAGGAATAGTTACCTAGGAATTCCAAGAACAGTATCCCTCAAAATATTCCTAGGATGATATTCCTCAGAAATATTCGTATATTTAATATTTTAAAAATTAAAATCAAAATAAAATTAAATTCAAAAATAAAATTAAAATTTTTGAAATGAAAATTGAAATCTTTAAATACATAATATAGATAATGTTAAAAAGTAATATTCGAAACAGAAAATTAAAAACAGAAATTGAAGACTATAAAGAAGAATAAAAGAACTACTCGTCGTCCTCGTCGTCGTCGTCGTTGAAGTTATGGTCTGGGAATTTCTTCATGAACGCCTCAATCATCCTCTTAGCTTCCGCCTGCTTTTTCTGCCTAACTAGCAGCCTCTTGAGCCCGCCATCTTCGCCTCCAACATAGCGATGCGGTCATCCTTATCCTCCAGCTTGATCTATCAGCATAGGTCAACTGGCACTGGATGTGAAGGAATCGGCTTGGCATCGACGACCCAAACCGACCAAACGGCCATTCTTCTTTGGAATCGCCTGAAAAAGAAAATTTAAAATATAATGCATAGGAAAAAGATTATAAAATATATAAATGAATTGAATATTTAGAAATATTTATAAATTATAAATTAAAAAATATTTATAAATACAAAAATGCGCTAAATATATATTAGTAAATTACTTTTAAACGTACTTATAAATTATAAATTAAAAATATTTATAAATTATAAAAATGGTTAAAATAATTAGTAAATTACTTTTAACTTACTTATAATTATAAATATAAAATAATTATAAATTATAAAAATGGCTAAAATAATTATAAATTACTTTTAAACTACTTATAAATTATAAATTATAAAAATAATTATAAATTATAAAAATGGCTAAATATTATTAAATACTTTAAACTACTTATAAATTATAAAATTATTTTAATAATTATATCCAAATATATATTTTAATATCAAAAAATTTTGTAAATGCAATTGAATTTTTAAAAAAGACAAAATCAAATTCCCTAACCTAATGCAAATCAAATTCACTAAACCCCTATCTAAATCAAATACCCTAAACCTAACAATCTAACAATCCTAACACAATCTAATAAACCTAACAATCTAATCTAACATCTAAACTCAATCCTAACAATCTAAATTCGCTAAAAACTAAGAAAATTGATCTAGAACTTACATGGGGACTAGGACGCGATTTAGAGGTGGATTTGGAGGGATTCGCCGAAAATCGCAAGAGAAATCGCCGAAAATCGCAAGGGAGGAAGAGAGAAAGAGCAGAATGGGAAGAAGTAAGAACAGTCTCGGGTCAAACCCGCAGATTTCTATCGGAAAATGAATCCGTCGGAATTCCGTCGGAATCCTCAATATGTCGACTTTGTCGGCGAAAATTTGGCGGTTTGGTCTCCGCGGGTAATGAAAATTTCGAGGAATTCCGACGGAATTCGATATTCCGTCGGAATTCGCCTCGGAATTCTCGAGAATCATGAGAATTATTCTCTGCATGTGTTCCTATTGGTGGACTGTTCTAGAGATATCCTAGGAAATCCGAGAACCATAGTTTAGGGTTTCAAAATCGACAAAATTAAAACTTAGACGCATTTTTTGAACAATAGCAGTTATTTCCTACACGGTAACATTGACAATAGATGGCAAATAACGTTGAAATTACAAATTATTGAAATGAGTGCAGTATTGTCGTTTCTGTTCATTAAAGTGTATAAGTGGTTTATCTTGTTGTTTGGGGATCTCGTTGAATCACAATTGGAAAGTTCTATTAATTGGCTACAACACCAATGTCTCTGTCCATATCAATCCAAGACACTTAATAAGTTGCTTATGAAAGTCTCTTGTGGAAATCGTAAATCGGTGTTTTGCGATTCTCAAAACTCATCATTCCCTCGGATTTCCTAGGAATTGTCCTAGGAAATCCGCACGAGGTGATGTTTTCCTGCGGTAAATTTCCTAGGAATATTCTAGGGAATTCGAGGGGTAATTAAACCCTACGATTAAACCTAAATCGCGATTGTTGCTTCATCGCGATTTTCCTCGGTTTATTCGAGGAGTTTTTTGCCCTCGGAATTTCATCGGAAAATTCCGAGGGAAATTGTATTCCTCGAATTTCCTAGGTATATTCGAGGAATTCGCGAGGATAACACATAAATTGGACCGTTTCCTAGGAATTGCCTCGCGACTAGCATCGGGATATCTCCGAGGCAAGCCACGATTCCCTCGGAATTTCCCTCAGTATTGCGCTGTTTTCTTGCTAGTGGAAACTTAAAAGCGTTTGGAATTAAAATCTTTGTTTTTTGGGATTAAATTAACTAGAATGTGAAAGAGATGTGATCTATGTGGATAAGAAATGAGATAGGAAAAGAAAAAAAAATGAATTTTTGGTGCATTAAGAGATTCAATTTTTTTTTAATAGTGGTTGGTGTATTGATACCAATGAAATATTGTAAATACTTGGTGAAGATGAGAATGATAGAGTAAAACACTCATTTTCGGAAAAAAATGACATTTTCATGAATATCTCGAACTTCTAGGGTGAGTGAATAGGCAAATGAAATTTTCAAAAAAAAAAATACTTGGGTTAACTTTAATGCCGACTTGAAATTTCGGATCGTATTTGCAAACACCTAAAATTTGTATGTTATAAATATTATTTTACAAAAGAATAATCATGTGATTCAAAGTACGGGTCAAAATCTAGTAATGTTGCTATAGTAATATCATAAGATGATGATTATTTAGTACTAGGAGTGTGTCATTTTGTATATGTATTTGTTCTATTCATTGTGTAAATCTATTGTGTTTCTTCTAATGTATTTTATTGAGTTTATTTATTTTGTGTTAATAGTAACGATAGCTTTCGTAGTGTGATCATTGTTTTGTTTGTGATTTTGTTGTTTGACAGATATGAGTGATACTAAGTATAATTTATTAACACATTTTTTAATCTTTTTTTTTGGACACAACACAATTTTTAATCTATACCACTATTTAATTAGCATAACTGTTTACTCTTGGGGAAAATGGGCCATTTGAAAATGTAATTGTGGCAGTAGCACTCCATTTCAAGGAAAAGCAAAAACAAAATTAAGAATTTTTCAAAATACTTTAAACGCCGTTTCTAAATATGTGAACCCCATGAGGAAATACATGTAAAATAGTATAGTAGAATGGAATTATAGATCTGATTCCATGCATATTGGACAGCTTATGTTCCTACAAAGCCATTCATCGATGCAGTGAAAATGGAAATTATGGTCGCAAGTAAGAAAACATAGGTTGTTTCCATTGTTGTAATTTCCAAAGCATATAGTGCATGTATCATTTTCTTCTGCTGCCTTCGGAATCCTAATATTTCCCTCAAGATCAGTGATGATTAGGTCGACGTCAAGTCTCGCAGTTTCGTTGGGGTTGTTGTCTGTGACGGTAATAGTAAAATAAAAATCAGCAGTTATGTTATTGTTGTTGGATGTCAGTATATTGATGAAGTATTTTGCTAGTCTCGCGAATAAGCAAGGTGGAGCCGGGGTGCTGAATCTCATGGTACGTTAACATGAATTCCATGCCATCGGTTGTTGAGTCATTTAAATGACCTTGATTGTCTGTTATTGTAAGTTCATATTTTTTAAGGACAGAAGCTTAACTGAGGAAGGTTCTATATTGTCTTTTTAGGATGTTTGCAAAGAAGATCTCATGTGTTTTAACGATGATGATGTGTTTTAAAAGGAGCGTTTGACTAATTGCGTAATTATAGGGACACGTTTTAGGAATGCTTTCGTTTTGTTTGATCAAAGGTATGATTTCTATTATCTATGTAACTCGTTTTATATATATTTACTCGTTTTCATTTGCATCACCAGGGTTCTTATATTTATTTTATTTTAAATGATATTTTTGGCCACCATATCTTCAGACGGAAGTAGAGAAGAACCATGAGGTTCTAGAGATTGGATGCGGATGGCGGACTTTGGCCATATAATTTGTGAGAAAACTGGATGCAACTACACTGGCATCAATTATATATTGAACAGCTTAAATGTGCACAAGAAAAAAAAAACTGAAAGAAGCTGGACTTGAGGTCTCGTTTCTTATTATATCTTGGTATAATGGATCTGGTTTTTTATTTCCATGACGATGTCTAATGATAATGGTAGGACCGGATCACGTTTAGGCTCCGTAGAAAAATAAATTTTAAATATACTAAGATTTGAGTTAACAATGGACCCATGATCCTTGTTTTTTATCTGTTTAATAAATTAATTAATGTGCTTAGACTCAGGGAGATGAAGAAACTTATGCATACAAATTAACTGCTTGCTAAGTATGATTGAAACTACGAAAGCACAACTTTCTCGAACTATTTATATAAAGGTCAACATTAATACAAAGTTTATATTTCTTCCTTCATGCTTGGTTTCTTGGGATGGTTGTTGGCCTTGTAAACCTTCCAAGGGTTTTAGATAGCTTCACAAGGGTAGGCCTCGCTATTCCCAAATGCATATTCCCAGTTGAGAACTTCAGTGTTGTCTTAAGCAACACAGTTGCTGCTAATCCCATCACCATCCTCTTCCTCTTCCACTACTACTTCCATCTTCTCTATGCTCTTTGGTACCTTGCAAGTACCTAAGAACCTTCTTTGCAGCTTTCCAGTGGTCTATTCCGGGAATACTTTGATATCGACCCAACATTCCAATAGCAAAGTTGATATCGGGTCGAGTACATATCTTAACATAGTTCAATTCTCAACCACCGATGCATAGGGAATTCTTTCCATTTCTTTACGTTCCAATTCATTCTTAGGACATTTGCATTTTACTAAACTTGTCCCCCTTCTGAATTGGAACTATTCATGCAGAGCACTTTTCCATCTTATATCTCGCCAATATCTTACTGATATATCCTTTCTGAGACAAACTTAATAGTCCTTGTGATCTTTCTCGAAAGATTTCTATCCTGATCACATAAGATGCTCACCCATATCTTTCATTTCAAAGTTCTTAGAGAGATACTTTGTTCACATCATGTAACATACCCATGTCATTTGCAACAAGAAAAATATCATCAACATATAGGACTAATATCACAAACTTACTCCCATTGATCCTAATTTAGATACATCGATCAACAATGATCTCTACAAAACCATATGACGTGATGTATCATTAAAATATATATACCATTGTCGAGAATCTTGTTTTAGTCCATATATTGACTTTCTCAGTTACACACCAAATTTTCTTTTCGTGCGACCACAAAACCTTCTGGTTGGTCCATATATACTTCCTCCTCAAGGTCTCCATTCAAAAAGGTAGTTTTCACATCCATTTGATGAAGCTCAAGATCATAATAAGCCACCAAACCAAAACAATTCTAAAAAAATCCTTCTTTGAAACAGGAAAGAATGTTTCTTTATAGTCAATGCCATCTTTCTGAATGAAAACCTTTAGAAACAAGGCGATTCTTTCAATTTTACCTTTTAAGTCGCGTTTAGTCTTACAGAACTATTTACAACCAATGGTTTTGAAACCATCGAGTAACTCTACTAAGTCCCATACATGATTATCACTCACAAATTTCATTTCTTCTTTTGAAGCATCAAACCACTCTTCAGAATTGTCACTTTCCATGACCATTTTGAATGAGATCGGATCTTCATCCATGCTTAAGTCACATTCATTTTCAATAGTATAAACCACATAATCGTTTGAAATGGCATATCTTCTTTCTCTTTCAGATTGCCTTATAGGTATGTGTGGTTCATCATTCTCTTCTTGAATTATGACAGGTTCATCAACAGTATTTTCAACTGGTGGAACTGGCACATCATTATATTGTTCTATTGTGTCATTAAACTCAGATGCAACAATAAGAACAACTAACTCAGGTGGAACTACATGTTAATAAACTTCAACCTGAACTTCAGAAATGTCCACCTTTCGTGGTTCACCACTCCCACTAGTTTCACCATTTTCAATGAACCTAGCATTACCCAAATCAACTATTCTCGTACTATTGTTAGGGCAATAAAATGTGTACCCTATTGATTTTTCAGGATAGCCAATGAAAAATCCACTAACAGTCTTAGAATCAATTTTCTTCTCATGTGGATTATATAACGTTACTTCTGGTGGACAACCCCACACACGTAGATGTCTTAAACTAGGTTTCATTCCTGTCCACAATTCATAAGGGTCTGCCTTACTAGGAACTCAGTTAAGCACATACGTTGCAGTTCTTAATGCATATATCCACAACGAAAAGGGTAAATAGCAATTACTTAACATGCTCCTAACCATCTCTATTAAGGTACGATTCTGCCTTTCAGCTACACCATTCTGCTGAGGAGTACCAGGCATAGTGTATTGTGCACAAATTCCTCTACTTTCAAGTAATTCTTGCAAATGTACCAGGACATTGTCCTCTTTCCTCGAATTTTCTATAAAATTCACCACATCTATCAGATCTCACTACGTTAACCTTTTTTTAACTGTCTTTCCACTTCATCAATGAATACCTCTAGAACATTCACAGACTTAGAACTTTTCATGCAGTAGATATATATATCCATATTGTGAGTAATCATCAATAAATGTAATGAAATATTTTTCTCCACTCCGTGATGGAGTATCAAAAGGGCCACATATGCGGTGTGTATTAACTCAAGAAGCTGAGTGCTTCTTGTGGGTGGTTTCTTTAAATTATGTTTTGTCTACTTTCCTTTAATGCGTCTATGCATACATCTAGATCACTGAAATATAATTGAGGACTAATTTCATTCTTTATCAACCTCATATTTTTTTCTTTGGAAATATGACCTAGTCGTTGACCACAAGAAAGCAGAATTTCATTAATTGGCTACGCTTAATGCCTTGACTTTCAACATTAAATAGGGATTCAAAAAATTTTGCATCAAGGTTAAACTTATAAAGTGAATCAAATAAAGTACCACTATCATAAAAGTAATCATTTCGGTACAATGAGAAAACACCATGTGCAACCTTAATATTAAAACCTAAATTGTCAAACCTACTAACAAAAACAAGATTTCTAGCACACTCAGGTATATAGAGACACCCTTCAAGATCCACATGAGTTTCAGTGTACAAGAACAATCTATACGTCCCAATTCTTCTATTTGTGCCTTCATCCTGTTTCCCATGAACAAATATTGTTCAGGTCCTCTTATGGGCTAGATCGAACTGAATCCATGTTCAATATGAGACACATGAATAGTAGCACCAGAATCTAACACCACGTATTATTAGGAACTTCAAAAAAAATCACTTCATAGCAAACAAAGTTGTAATGTTTACCTTTCTTGTCTAACCAACCTTTCATTTTAGGACAATCCTTCTTGAAGTTTCCCATTTTTTTACAAAAGAAAACTTCTTCTCCTTCTAGATTTGACTTTGAGGTCCTTTCACGAAGTTCTTAACATATCTTTTATCCTTTCTACTTCATATTCTTTTGCTGCTACTGGCACTTCCAAGACCTACGAGGTTAGAAACTTGATCTTTCATCTTCCTTAATCTCCCCTCCTCTTGAATTAACATAGCCTTTTATTCCTGTAAAGTTCCATTTCTCCTTAATGGTGTTGTAATTCACCTGAAACTGGCTAAATTCAAGAGGTAGAGAGTTCATGATGAATTGAACCAAGAACTGCTCATGTACCTCCATTCCTAAGGTCGTTAACTTTGCTTCCAGATTAGACATGTCGTCACATGATCATCAATTGGTTTAGACCAGTCAAACTTCTTTGTAGTTAGCTCATTCATGAGACTTTCTAAAATCACTTGTCAGCCAATTCTGATTGTGAACACTCCTCAATTTTCTCTATAAATTCCCTTGCTTTCTCTGTCTTAGGCACTGATGGCTTAATACTTTCCGCCATCTTGAACCTCATGAGGTTCAAGCTCAACATGTTAGATTGCTCCCATCTCTCATAACAATACTTATCAGATTCAGAGCTATCTACCTTAATAGGTGAAGGTTCCTCATCAGTTAGTATGGCGGAGTCTAAAGCCATTACACGTAGTGTAAACCGGATTTGCTCGAACACTCACCATAGTTGAGGCCATTAAAATTTACCACATAGTTAGCAGATGCAAACACATTTGATGAAGCTGTAAACTTTGCTTATCGTTTACTTCTTTGAAACTTTACTACATATCGTATACTTAATATAACCTTTTAAGTTTGTACTTAAGCAACCTTTGAGCAATACTTAAACACAAAGAATTTCAGTGATGCTAAAAATATACTCTAATGATTAATCACTTTAAACTCAAGTCAAATAGTATCTTAACTTTGGGTATTCATACTATCAACTATAGTAAAAAACTAATCATTTTCTTGTTATTAACTATATTCAATGATTCACCTTTGGGTGATCTCCAAGAATATAAAAAATAAACTAATTGATCATTAAACTTTTAATGTTATTTATAGCATCTATTTAATCATGATCAATTATATTATTATAATTCTAATATTTATAAGTAAATAACAAGACCACTTTGGTGATTAACATGTTATAAACTATATAAACATTAAAAATACTAATAGGTAAATTTATCTTAATATTATGTTAATATTTCCATAACATCATTATTTCTATATTGTGTTAATATTTCATAGCACATATTTAAATTGCAGCCGAAGCATTTTAAATTAAACATATAATATTTTAAATTATACATATGTCTCAAACAGATATTAGACACCATATATTCATTATGGTACTTTGGTCCATCATAAAACACCAACAACAATGATTACTGTAAGATATATATAAATAATTAACCAACTAATCTCCACATACGGCAAGTGTTTATACATTTCTTATGGTGATTTTTTATAATTTCACAAATTATCATTGGTGAATTTTCACACAACAATGCAGTAATCGTCACTAGAAATGCAGATTATATAAAACCCAGTCTCATGTATGCACAAATATTATACTTTAAATAATCTGGAATATATCAACATGTGCATGCATGAATTAGATTTTAGCGACATGTGCATACATGAATTAGTTTCTTTATGAGTTGTACAACAACATCGTTAAACTCCAGAATTTTAACGCAACAACGGTTACGTTACGGTAAGATGTCGTATATCTATGCATGATCATACACGAACACTTAGACAATCATATGCATCCTTATCAACCAACATGACTTTTCAACACACAATAACAGTTTACGTATTTTCTTCTTGATCAAAGAAAATATTAAGGCAAAAGGCAATCTCACGATTGATTCACTTATTGAATTAATCACTAACATTCATTTTGTTAGTAAATACACTCACGGTTTACAGGACCGTACAATTCCATATAATACGATGCCGTAAACATTACGACGTCCTTTTCAGTTGTCTAGAAGGTATTGTTGTACGGTACAACTTGTACCTCCTCTGTTTGGCTTCGTGCTTGTGACTGCACTCCTCATACATGGTGGGGTATAATGGAACATTCAATGGGTATTTTAAAGGTACTAGGGGCTTAAGGCAAGGGGATCCTCTTTCTCCCTACTTGTTCGTTATCGCGATGAATTTTCTATCTAAACTTCTCACTGCAGCTTCTACTAATGGAGAATCGGGTTTCATCCTAAAACTGAATCAACTAGGTTAACCCACTTGAGCTTTGCAGATGATCTTCTAATCTTCATTGATGGAGCATTGTCTTCGGTTCAGAATGTGCTGCAGGTGTTACATGACTTTGAGCAAAGGTCAGGTTGGCGGTCAGTGGTCCAAAAATCAAGCTTCTTCAGCTCGGGTCTCTCTCAAGCTGAGATTAACGAAATTCAGTTCTCCATGGGAATGTCACACGGATCCTTGCCGGTCAGTATATCTAGGGCTTCCGTTATGCACAAAGAAGCTAAGCCTTCTAAACTGTGAGTGCCTCATTCAACAAGTAAAGGCCAAGTTCAACTCCTGGGCTGTCAAGACTCTATCGTTCGCTGGAAGGCTACTCTTAATCAAAACTGTGGTAGCAGGAATCCACCAACTTCTGGTGCTCCTCTCTCTCAAGCTGAGATTAACGAAATTCAGTTCTCCATGGGAATGTCACACGGATCCTTGCCGGTCAGATATCTAGGGCTTCCGTTATGCACAAAGAAGCTAAGCCTTCTAAACTGTGAGTGCCTCATTCAACAAGTAAAGGCCAAGTTCAACTCCTGGGCTGTCAAGACTCTATCGTTCGCTGGAAGGCTACTCTTAATCAAAACTGTGGTAGCAGGAATCACCAACTTCTGGTGCTCCTCTTTTGTGCTTCCTAAGGCTTGTGTTAATCGCATTAATTCTCTTTGTGGTCTATTCTTATGGAAAGGAAATATAGACTCCCCCCCTTCAGCTAGAGTAGCTTGGTCAAACAGTCACAAAACCAAAAAAAAGAAGGAGGTTTAAGTGTAATGGATCTTTCAACTTGGAACAAAGCGACTTGCCTAAAACTCATATGGCTTTTATTTTTCAAAGCTGGGTCAGTTTGGGGTTGCATGGAATAGGCATGAAGTGCTACATGGAAACCTTAGCAATTTCTGGACAGCAAAGATTCATCGAACTAATTCTTGGCTAGCTAATAAACTCCTCAAGTTAAGACCCACTACAAGAAAACTAAGCTTTTACTAGGAAAATTTACCTAGGAAAAACAGTTCCTCGTAAATTTACTACGAGTTTACTTCGATTTTACGAGGAAACCTGTTTTCCTCGTAAAGTTCTCGTAACCTTACGAGAAAAAGGTTTCCTCGTAAAATCGAAGTAATCTTATGTGGCTATTACGAGGAAAATGTCATTTTCCTCGTAACCTCATAGTAAGATCCCTCCTCATAAAGTCCTAGTAATAGTTTACTACGAAATTGGGAGGAATGGTTTTATTGCTACGAAATTAAGAGGAAATGGATAGAAAATATCGAATTTAAATCAAAAACGTGTTTGTACTTACTTTTCCTAGCAATTTCCTAGTAAATTTCTCAAATTCCTATAAATACCACCATATGTGATTCATTTGAAACACACCAAAAAAAATCAGCTATAAGCTTAATCAAACACAAAAAAAATGTTCGGTCTGGGAAATATTTTCGAGTTGCGGAAGTGGCTGTATTCACACAGAGATAATAACGGGAGGGTGACGAAAGAATTTCTCGAAGGGTTGGAGACGTTTATGCATCAAGCAGATTCTACACCACTCACGCAAGAAAGTGGTAAGATGTTTTGTCCTTGTCGAAAATGTTGCAATACCAAATTAGGCCCTCGTGAAAATGTTTGGAAGCATTTAATAAATAGAGGTTTCATGCCATATTATTATATTTGGTATCAACATGGAGAAATGCTAGTTGTAGGAATGAAGGTAGCAGTAGTAATAGCAATTTTCAGATTGAACCGGTTGAGCATTTGCGTATTGAAGGTAGCAGTAGTAATAGCTATCATCACCAAGAGGAACAAATGGTAGATTGTGATAGGGTTCATGATATGGTAGGTGATGCCTTTGTAACTCATGATGATGATGAAGTTGAAGAACCTAACTTAGATGCAAAAAAGTTTTATGAAATGTTAGATGCTGCGAATGAGCCAATTTACAGTGGTTGTAGCGAAGGTCTGTCTAAATTGTCGTTGGCTGCTAGAATGATGAGTATTAAAACCGATCACAATCTACCTGAAATTGTATGGATGCATGGGCAGACTTGTTTAAAGAGTATTTGCCAGAAGACAATGTCTCTGCTGAATCTTATTATCAGATTCAGAAATTGGTATATAGTCTTGGGTTGCCCTCGGAGATGATAGACGTTTGCATCGACAACTGCATGATTTACTGGGGAAATGATGAGAAGTTAGAAGAATATCGATTTTGTAAGAAGCCACGATTCTAACCGCAAGGTCGAGGGCGTAATAGGGTACAGTACCAAAGGATGTGGTACCTACCAATCACAGACAGATTGAAAAGATTGTACCAATCTGAGGAGACTGCTGGAGGGATGAGATGGCACGCCGAGCATACTCGGACGGATGGAGAGATGACTCATCCATCAGATGCAAGAGCATGGAAACATTTTAACAATGTACATCCACATTTGCTAGCAATATCCGAAATGTGTATCTTGGATTATGCACTGATGGATTTAGTCCATTTGGAATGTCTGTGAGACAATATTCATTGTGGCCGGTCTTTCTTACACCGTATAACTTGCCACCGGAGATGTGCATGCGACGAGAGTTTCTATTCATGACCATATTAATACCTGGTCCAAAACATCCAAAAAGATCTCTCGACGTTTTTCTACAACCACTGATAAAAGAGTTGAAAGATTTGTGGTCAAGAGGGGTGAGGACATATGATTGTTCAACGAAAAACAAACTTTACGATGCGAGCGATGCTTTTGTGGACATAAGTGACTTTCCTGCATATGGTATGTTGTCTGGGTGGACTACACATGGGAGATTAGCTTGTCCATATTGTAATGGAATGACAGATGCATTTCAGTTGAAGCATGGTAGGAAGACTAGTTGGTTCGATTTTCACCGTCGATTTCTTCCCATTCACCACCCATACCGAAGAAACAAGAAATTGTTCAGGCACAAAAGGGTTGTCAGGGACACTCCTCCTCCATATTTAACTGGAGAACAAATCGAAGCGCAAATCGATTACTACGGTGCTCTAGAAACAGCTCCTCGTGGTGGGAATTGGCATGTTCCCAGTAATATGCCTGATTATTATGGTGTTCAGCACAATTGGCACAAAAAGAGTATATTTTGGGAATTGCCATATTGGAAAGATCTTCTTTTGCGCCACAACCTCGATGTGATGCATATAGAGAAGAACTTTTTTGAGAACATCATGAACACTATATTGAATGTCCCAGGGAAGACGAAAGACAACGTAAAATCAAGGTTGGACTTACCCGATATCTGCTCAAGGAGTGAGCTACATATAAAAAGCAATGGGAAAGTTCCAGTTCCAATTTTCAGACTGTCATCAGAAAAAAAGTCTGCGTTGTTCAACTGGGTGGCTTCAGAAGTGAAGTTCCCTGATGGGTATGTTTCAAATCTCTCAAGATGTGTTGAGAAAGGGCAAAAGTTCTTCGGGATGAAGAGCCATGATTGTCATGTCTTTATGCAGCGACTACTTCCCTTTGCTTTTGCGGAGCTACTACCGGAAAAAGTACATCAAGCACTTTCAGGTAATTAATTAATATAATACGATGACATGATTAATTTATTTCTATATATATATATATATATATATACTAATATGGATAATTTTTGTTTTCGTATATATATAAGGAATTGGAGCGTTTTTTAGGGATCTGAGCACCCGCACTCTTAAAGTGGAAGTTGTCCAACAACTTCATGAAAACATCCCCGTCTTAATCTGCAACCTGGAGAAAATATTCCCGCCAACTTTTTTCGACGTCATGGAACACCTAGTTGTCCACCTCCCGTATGAAGCATTACTTCGTGGACCCGTGCATTATGGATGGATGTATCAGTATGAAAGGGCCATGAAAACTTTGAAAGGAAAAGCCAAAAACCTAGCAAGAGTTGAAGGTTCTATTGTGGCGGGAAGTTTGACGGAAGAAACATCACATTTCACTTCGTACTACTTTGCACCGAAAGTACGTACAAGGAAACGAGCTCCAAGAAGATATGATGATGGTGGTGTCGTGCCGACATATATGGAAGACGATGTTCCAGACAACTTTTGTCAAATTGGGCGATTGAGTGGGAAATTGAAAGAGGTTTGGTGGTCGAGTGATGAAGACGTCCATAGTGCACACCTTTATATTCTTCTTAATTGCGAGCATCCATTGATTGCTTATTTTGAAAGGTAAATATATAAACATACACACTTATATATATATATATATATATATATATATATATATATATATATATATTCAATATTAAATATAATACATAACATATATGATTTTACAATCAATTTGAGACTCAAGTCGAGGAAGCAATACCTGGTATATCGACAACTGAGTTAGACAAAAGGAAAGATCAACACTTTATCAAGTGGTTGAGGAAACAGGTATTTATTTATTACTTAAATTGTATGCATACATTAGCAAAGTAAGTTTAATGTCTAATTATTTAACTTTTTATTTGTTGCAGGTTGATTATGACGATCCTGAGTATCCCGCATGGTTTCGCGAATTACTTCAAGGTCCAGTTGCAAAGGTCACTATATCGTCGATGTATTTCACCGAGGCTATACTGTTCATACCTATGACTATGGTAGACACCGGGTGACAAGTAATTATGGAATTTGTGTGAAAGGCGAAACAGATTTCTACGGGATCTTGCAGGAGATTTATGAAGTTCAATTCCCGGGTATGGGTTTGAAATGCGTTATCTTCAAGTGTGAGTGGTACGACCCCGTCGTAAACAGAGGTGTTCGGATTAACAAGAACGGTGTAGTTGATGTCAACGGTGGACGAAGGTACACCAAATTCTTTTTTTTTTAATATCCAGGTTTTCAGTATTAATTAAATTTTACATAATGATTATTTTCGTAGGTACAACAAGTTCGAGCCTTTCATATTAGCTTTCCCAAGCAGATCAAGTTTGCTTCATTCCATACCCTCGGATTACTACCTCGGGAATAAACTGGTTAGTTGTTATCAAAGTTACACCTCGAGGACGAATAATCGCTGGAGATGAACCACCATTACAAAAAGAAAACACCAATGAGATCGAGGTAGCTGAAGCAGAAATTGATGAGTTCTTAATCATTGATCCGCATAATCGTGAATACGAAGATGTTCCTGATCACTCAACGGACGAAGGTGTAGACGACGAGTTTTTTAGAAAATGATGATGTTTCAACAGATGACGACAATGTATCCGAATGAATTATGTATGTTTATAAGTTTGTTTAATCACAAAAATGAATTTGGATTATATATGTTTTAAGTTTGTTTAATCACAAAATCATTTTGCATTTGGGGTTTGGGGTTTATGTGTAGAAGAGGTTATAAGTTAAGGAAGTTGTGGTTTGGGGTTTGGGGTTTCGAGTTTAGGGATTTATAAACCGTTTCCTCGTAAAACCCTAGTAAAAGAAAACACGGGCATATCTATTTCCTCGTAAGGTCATAGTAAGGTTTACTAGGGATTTACGAGGAAAAAAACACGGGCATAGCAATTTCCTCGTAAAGGCCTTTCCTCGTAAAGCCCTAGTAACAAGCTTACGAGGACCTTACGAGGAAATAGAAACACGGGCATATCTATTTCCTCGTAAGGTCCTAGTATAATTACTAGGGCTTTACGAGGAAATCAAATTCCTTATATATACTCGAGCAATCCAGTTTCTCATTTGCTAGTAACCTTCTCTCTAAATCCTCTAAAGGTACTCTCTAATTCGTAGTTAGGTGATTAGATTAGGGAATTTAGATTAGGTGGTTAGTTTAGGGAATTTAGATTAGGTGGTTAGTTTAGGGAATTTAGATTATGTTGGTTTACTTTTATTTAGTGTTTTTTTAAATTATACGGGGAATTAATGTTTTGATTTTTTTTAAAAAAATATAGATGCCTAGACAGAGCAAGCTTGCTAAGGCTGCCGGTAGAGGACGTCGTCTCTCGAGGGGAGTCACACGGAGACATGTTTGGGCGTCAGGATGCTCCGGGTTCATCTTCGTCAGCTCCCGGTTCATCTTCGATTCCCGAGACTCAGGGAGCTTCTACGGCGTCCCGGGAACCACATCCTCCTCCTCCTCCTCCTCCACCGGTCGGGGTTCATCCCGATTTGGATGTGCCGCCGAACGCACCCTTTGCGGTGTACACGGTGGAGGATATTTTGGCCCTTCCAGGCAGAGAAGGGCTGGCAGAGTTAGATCTTATCCGACGGGACGGCCGAAACGTATTATGGTATGTTTTAATTTTAAAAAAGTTGTTTTTATTTATTTCTTAATTAACAAAATATTTAGAAATTAATCTAATTAATGATTTATTTTGTGTCTTTCCAGGTTTGGTGTTGACAATTGTGTCGGATCTAGCGTCTCGGACTGCATTAAGGGATACTTTCCCGATCCAGCTCCAAACTGGAAGATGACGGCGAGCCACACAAAAAAAGACGTGGTTCAAATCGTTCGCTGTAAGTTTAATTAGTTAATTTATTTTTCATTATTTAAAATTATTAATATTATTGAACTAATCCGTTTTTTATTTTTCTGGTTACAGCAAAAGTATCGTTGGTCTATTGGGATTCACCTGCGGGTGAAGAAGGAGTTTGAGGCCAAGGCAAGAGCACGATTGCTCGACATGGTCTACAACTGGAAGGGCGACTACCAGGTATAGATTTATAAATTATAATATATATATAGTTTTAAAAATATTATATACTTTAATTAATTCTATTTTTTTTAAATCAGGTGGATGGTTACGAGGCCGGAAAACCCGATTGCCTCACAACCACGGTGTGGGATGGCCTCATCAGCTATTGGGGGTTGCCGGACTCGGTCAGAACCTCCAACACAAACTCCGGGAACCGCATGACCAAAGACGAGCATGGCAACACCAAGGTGCTTCACACCACTGGTCGAAAACCTCACGCGGGAATTCGTCTAGACATGGTAAAATGATTTTTAATAACTATTTAATTTTTATTTTATTTGAATATTCCAAATTAATATTTAATTTTATAAATTAATTTCAGGCTAAGGAGACAGGAGTTCTTCCGTCTCTGAAAGACCTATACGAGAGGACCCACCGGAACAAGGCTGGGCAGTTTGTAGATCCTGCTTCCGAGCGGATCTACAACGAGGTTGTTGCCCGAGGTTGACGAACGCCAGACCCAGTTGACTCAGCAGGCTGGGACTCCAGTCATATTATCCACTGTTGAAGTGGATAAGATTTACGAGGAGGTAAATAATTTCGTTTTACTATTAATTTTAAATATTTTTTTAAAATTTCTTAATGTTATTAATATTTTTAATTACAGGTCGCCCCTAGGAAAAAGGGGCGTGTCATCGGGATTGGCTCGGTTAACGATGTCCCTGCAGCGACATCGTCTTATCATCAGGAGCAGCACGATGTCAATGCTCAGCTGCGCTCGGAGTTGTCTTCGCTCACCAGCATGTCACTTCTCTCACCAATGTCCTCGAGATTATGGCGGTTGGAAACCCGCATTTGGAGGAGATGTTTGCGTCAGAGACGGGAAGGCGGAGAGATTCCAACCCAACAACATCCACCATCACAGTCACAGCCGGCCACCAACTACGGACAAGATTTCCCGAGCCAGGACGACTTCGTTCAGCAATTTCACGACCACCATCCGTAGTTTTTTTTTTTAATTGTATATTATGAATTTTAAAACTTTCTGTATATTATTTAGTTATTTATAAATATTTTGTTTTTTAGTTTTTATTTATAATTTGATTTTTTTAAATTTTTAAAAAAAAATAATTATATTTATAATTATTTTTTTTAATAGGGAAAAAACCATTTCGAAGCAAAATCCTCGTAAGGATTCCAAGTAAAATCCTCGTAACCTTTTCTAGTAAGTTCCTCGTAAGGATTTTACTATGATCTTACGAGGAAAACTTACTACGATGTTACGAGGAAATGCTGCGAGGAGCTTACGAGGAAACCAACCCACGCCTTTACGAGGAAATGTTTCCTCGTAAATTAGCTACGACCTTACGAGGAAAAAGGCTTTACGATGAACGTGTTCGAGGAAACGTGTTTCCTCGTAATTTCCTAGAAATGGCCATTACTAGGAAATTACGAGGAATACCCGTCCTAGTAATGGGCTGAGTTTTCTTGTAGTGAAATGATGAATCTGAATGATGTAATATATTTTCATAATTATGTTCAAAACATTTTTTTTTCTTTATTGAATTTCAGACTTAATGCATGTTTTTTTAAAGAGTTAATGCATGAATTTTTGGGTTTAGAGGAATCATGTTTAGGGAGTTGAGTTTAAGAGATTCGAGTTAGGTTTTTACATGTTTAGGGATTCAGACATGGGACTCGTTAATCATAAAATAAAAACACAGGATGTGGTAGATTCTTTGTAAATCCATTTTGTCGTAAAGTAGTTGTAACTGAGAAACACGGGACATGGTAGATTTTTCATAAATCCATTTTTCCGTAAAGTTAGTCATAACTGAGAAACGTGGTAGATTCTTCGTAAACTAATGTCGTCATAATTGAGAAATGCGGGACATAGTAGATTCATCGTAATGTTTTCATTATTGAGAAACGAATGATGTGGTAGATTCGTCGTAATTAAAAAAAACACGGGACATGGTTAATTAATCTTAATATTATGACGAATTCACGAGGACATATCCTTCTCTATATATACTTGAACCATTTCACCTCTTCCTCCTCGTCTCTTCCTCTCAATTCTCTCCTTGATCATCACTTCCTACCCTACAAAGGTTAGTCATTTTTCTTTTAATTTTTAAACTTTAAAGTTTATGTTGTTAATTTAGATTGTCAGTACAGGTTGTTAGTTTAGGTAATGTAACTAGTTTGGATGCGAAACTAGATTAGGTTATTGAATTTATTTATTAGATTGCGGAATTGGTGATTGTTTTAAATTTTGTTTATAGATGGTTCCTAGAAATAGAGGAGAAAAACGTCCACATTACAATGATTAGGCGGTGTAACCTCGGGATTCCAAATCCACCAACCCATTCTGCGGAGGAGGAGGAGTTAGAGAGAAGAGTTGACGTGGCCAGCTTGGAGCTTTTCGACGACTTCAACCGGTAGTTGCTTTGTTTTTTAGATTTTTACATTTATTTTTTGTTTTTGTGTTATAAATTTAAATTTTAATTTTTATATAAATTTTATAAATATTAAGATTTCATAAACTTTCATTTTTTAAAGTTTACTTTTAAAAAAAAATAAAAATCAAAATAGCTTCATAATCATATTTACAGCGATTAACAAGGGTGCCCTTGTTAATTTCTCGTAAAATTTACAATGAATTAACAAGGAAGCCCTTGTTAGTTCCTCTTAAAATTTACATTGAATTAACGAGGAAGCCTTGTTCATTCCTCGTAAAAACTTAGGAACGTGGAAAGACAACTTTACGACGAATTTGTATGCATGATGTTTACGACGACAAAAATTCTTCATAACACTAATGAGCAATTTATAATGAATTATATGTTACGACGGACGATTTACGACAAATCAGTTATCGTGGTTAATTCTTTGCAACACATCATTTACGATGAAATAACTACGAAATCAGCGTTGTAAAGTGTATATTTTCTTGTAGTGTAAGCATGTTCCCAATAATAATATGTAATGTATGTATTACCAATATTAACAAGAAAAATCATCTTCGGATAATTTTGACTCAAAATGAAACATATAGAGTGAGTTAAATTAATATTAAAGAATAAATTGCTAGTTAAGGAAGTAGTAATGGATGTTGAAACTAGATAATTATGAAAAAAAATATGTTAAAAACCATAATTTGTTTTTGTTCAGTTACACAACCATGGTTTGAAAACTCTATTGCATATGTAAAATGTTGGTGATACTGTTAAATCAGAAATGTGGAAGCATTGTAGCCTAATGGTTAAAGTATAAAGACTTCTACACCTATGGATGGGGTTCGAATCCCAGATATGCAATTTTCTGCAGATTATTTGATGCAAAGTTTATCTGAAGTTCTAGCGTATTGCAGGCAGAACCATTCGTTGTAGTCGTTTTCTGTAGAGAGAGCATGTCCATCGAGGATGTTGTACATTATGTTGATCCAAGTGTTTCGTGGAGAGTTTCATCTTGGAATCATTATCCGTGGAGTTGTTCATCAATATTGCAGGTATTTTGATCATCATATGTAATAGAAATAGAGATTATATGATGACGTAATTGGTAATTTACCTAGTATTAAAAAACCTATTAAATCAATACTTACTAGAGCATCTCCATCAAATGAACCTTTTATCATACTTGTAGCCAATTTAACCTCAAAAATGTAAATGTGTAAATGACTAGCACCGTATATAACAAGATTTTGTACATAATCTCCTTTAACTGAATCTTTATGCAATATCTTTTCTTTGATTGGATTTCGGTTATACGTCTTTCAAATAATTCACCATGGAATATGTGCATTCATCTTGTACTGAATTCAAATTAAACAGATAGTATAATACAGTTTACACTTGTGGAGTGTAAAAAATATGTATTTGTCTTGGGTATTAAAAGTACTATATATAAAAATTTGTTAAGATTGAGATTTTTAACAAGTTGTTATTCAAGATTTGTAAAATGAATATATGTATTTAAAAATTGAAGAATATGCGGATATCAAATTAAGAAAGTATATTTAACTCATATCAAAAATTTAGCGTTACGAATTGATGTATTAAACTTGGTGATTGTAAAAAGCGATGATGACTAGGAAAAGACTAGGAGATTGTAAAAAGATGATGAATTCAGAAAGAATAAATTATAATTCTTATGGTGACTTATGTCTGTTTGTGAATGTTCTTTCTTTGTCCTCGATCTTCCTCTTTTATAGCAGACTTCTTTCCATTTTTTTTCAAGTTGGCATATTCTTTCACCACCTTTTAATTAATTAGGTCGAGTTTAGTTTACTTGAAGGTCTTTGTTCGAGGGATGTAATCCATCTCCAACCATATGTTCCCAAATTAATTGTGGAGACGAAGTTGATCTCATTGAAGTTGCAAGAGTAGGTTCTGAAAGTAAAGAAGTTAGCATTTATCCTTCAAATGATGTAGAGCTTTCATCCCGGTGCATCCAAGGGATCCAACATGGTTTATCATGAATCGTCTTATTATTTTCAAATGATGTCGGGCTTCCATGCTGAGCTTTCATGCTGGGCTTCCATCTCCGTTACTCCTTATCTATCTCTCTCGACCGAAGATTTGAAGAATCTAAAACCATGGTTCATCCTTTATATGTACTTAAACTACCACATGCATGAGCTCAAATTGGGAAATCACAAACAGCGAGTCCAAATCAGATAGACTCGAGGCACAGAGTGAGAGAAGATGAAGAATTGATTATCTTCAGAGCCGGCTGAATAGGGAGGCAGTTAGTGCGACCGCCCCAGGGCCCACTCTAAACCCAATAAACTTAGACAGGATTAAGGCATAGTATCACAAATTTTACTAGCTAAAATATCAAATAGATATGTCTGTTAGATGCTTGAACGAAAAGCTAAAGGAAAAATCATTTACTTCTTTGTCAACATGAAAAAACTAACATATTATAGGGCCTTAAAAAAATTTCCCAGGGCCCCTCTTCATGTTAAGCCGCCCTTGATTATCTTGTGCGGTCAATCCATTAACATGTGAAGGGTTACGATCCAACAACCCACAAACCGCTTAGACTAAACCCGTCTGACATGTTATTTCATAGACAACTAATTACTTGTTCAGACCCACTCCGTAATAGGCCTATATGGACCGTACACGCGGGCCACAGATTGGACTGACATCCCTAATTGTACTAATAGTGATAATGTCGTAGAGAGACCTGGGATACTAATTAAACGTCCATGAACAGCGACTACAGACTGCATGCTAAATTGAGTTGATTACTCTCTAGGACACATTTTGAATTTTCTTTACATTAAGAGACACTTTTCACATGTTAGGCACTTTCTTGTGGGGTCAACTGTTTTTTTGGACAACGATGCCTTTATGGAGAATAGTATGTTAGGCGTGTTCTGTTGGGGATGATGGCTTAAAGAGAATATTGGAGATGTGTATTTTCTTATGGGGTAGTTAGTCTTTTTATTATTTTTCTTATTCCACTTTATGTTTTTCGTTTACTTTTATCTCAAATTCTAAAATATTTTAAACAAAAATAATTGTCAAAATAGATTATATATAAAATTTTCTATCTTTTAAGATCTATTTCATATATATATATATATATATATATATATATATATATATATATTAACGTGTAAACAAAATTAAGTGTGGACGTGGACACCAAAGCGTGGATAGTAAAATTATTGACTAGTTGTGGACATGTATATCTTATCACAGAGGTCTTTGGCTGATACCTTTAAGAGTTTTTTCTTCGCCATAGTCTCTGAGAAGGAGAAACCCACATAACCACATTTTGATCGTTACTCCCACTGTCACCGGCACCGCCGACGCCACCACCACGATTGAGTTCCGTTTCAACTCGATAAAAGTCTCATCTCCGCTGTACACCGATCTGTTGAAGACTAATCCCTTGACCACATCCAATCCAACGCAACTAGCTCTCGATCTCCGATAAGACAACTCCGTTCGAGCTCCAATGGATTCGTCTGGATTCAAAACAATAGATCTTATATCTATAGAATCAAAAAAACAAAACAAAACTAGAACTGATAATGTGGACATATATGTTTGTGCATAAATAAAATATGGACATATATGTTGTGAATAGAAAAGTATGGACACATAATGCTTATACACATATAAAATATGGACATAAACGTCGTAGATAGAAAAAAATGTAAATATCTTGTGGATGAGGTTTAAATTTGGACATACACAGAAGATAGTTGTTGAGTGTTTGTCAAATGTGGAGGCTTTGAATTTGCAGAAAAGACCGGTACAACGGGTCTGATCGTAACAGGTGGAGCCATACTATGGCACAGCGATGTGTGGATGGGTTATGTGTGGATAGGAGTGTGTGGATTGGCAAAGTGTGGATAGAGGGTGACAGGTGGAGCCATATTGTGGCACGAGAAATATGTGGATATAATTTTTATTAAATTAATCAAGTTAACGAAAAAGAAACAAAATTTGAAAGTTTTAAAGTTAATGACTTAAGTATTTTTCTTTTAATCAATTTTAATATTTTTAGCTCATTTAAATTATTTATGGCTGCATTTAGAGATATTGAATGTATATATTTGTTCATTTGCATTTACAGGGTCTGGAGAGCATAATTAGAAATTTTAAACTAAATCAAGAGGATTTTTCTTCACTTTTAAAGATTATGAGGTCAAAGCGTAAATAACCAAAATATGAAGGACTAAAATTGCAAAAATTTAAAACTTCACCATTGTTGATGTCAAGCTTTGGATCGATGGACTTAATCCTACACTAGCTCAGAAATAAAATACAACAAAACATAAAGATTAAAGGTATCGGCTTTACCAACTTAATCCTAGACTATGACTCAACAAGACATAATAGTTTACATTGGTGAATCTGGATAAAAGAGACTCTTTGAACATCTTCACCCATGAAAGCTGCACAGAAGATATTTCTGAAAATGCTCTCCCAAAGTAATAAAATAACCTTCACCAAATGAATTTAAATACAAGCTTGTTAACGTGTTTGGCGGAGATCCAAATCTGATGGTCTTTGAACCTTCAAAGCTGGTGAAATTGATGGAGGGATTTGGACATACATCATTTTCTGGGTTGAAGAAAAAGTCAGAAGTGGTGGAAGTTTGAATGGCATGAAGAAAAAAATGGTTTGGGGGCAGATTGGACTTAGTGTACAAGTTGGAATGATTGAATCCATAACTTGATTAGAAATTGTTGGTTAATTATAATTTTAATCTCAACGGTTAAACTGAAAAAATGGTAGAGTGAAATTATATCAACGTAAGATATTCTCTGTTTTAATTTTTATGAAACTTTTATTACCGGTGAAAAAATTGAATATAAAACAAAAAAACAAATAAATTAAAACACAAGTAATTGTAAAAAGATAAAAAAGACAAATTAACTATAAAAAGTGTGTCACATGTGCATTGTGCCCTTATACTGTAACTGAGAAGACAAAATGTGTCAGTGGATT
>CAJHQP010008617.1:0-26111 GCA_905132765.1 Moricandia arvensis | reverse complement strand
ACTCTTCACCCTCACCAGTCCACAAGGTTTGTGGTGATACTAGTGTATGTGGATGATATCATCATCACTGGAAGTGACAAGGAAGGTATTCTCTTAACTAAAACCTTTCTTAAATCATCATTTGATATCAAAGACTTGGGTGAGTTAAAGTACTTTCTAGGGATAGAGATATGCCGATCTAAAGAGGGGCTGTTCCTATCCCAAAGGAAGTACACACTTGATTTGTTGAGTGAGGCAGGTGATCTAGGTGGAAGAGCTGCTAAGACACCACTAGAAGATGGATACAAGGTCTTGCGTGAGGGGGAGATTGAAGATAAGCCATATGAAAATGTCAAGCAATATAGGAGAATGGTTGGGAAGCTGATCTATCTTACCATCACCAGACCAGATGTGTGCTTTGCTGTGAATCAAGTCAGCCAATATATGCAAGCGCCCAAGATACATCACTGGAACATGGTGGAGAGGATCTTGAGATACCTAAGAGAAGCACCAGGACAAGGAGTGTGGTTGGGATGTAACAAGAGCACAGAAATTGTTGGGTATTGTGATGCAGATTGGGCTGGAGATAGAGTAGACAGAAAGTCTACAACAGGCTACTGCACCTTCATTGGAGGCAACTTGGTCACTTGGAAGAGCAAGAAACAGATGATAGTATCATGCTCAAGTGCTGAAGCAGAATATAGAGCAATGAGGAAGCTAACTAGTGAGCTCATTTGGATCAGAAACCTGCTAAGGGACTTGGGTATAGAAACTACAACTCCCATCACCATGCACTGCGACAACCAAGCAGCAATTTCACATTGCTTCCAACAGTGTGTTCCATGAGAGGACTAAACACATTGAGGTGGATTGCCATAAGGTCAGACAAGCTGTTGAGCAGCAAATCATCTTGCCATGTTACACTAGAAGTGAAGATCAGTTAGCCGACATCTTCACCAAAGCAGCAAGCTCAAAGGTCTGTGAGTTTATTCATTCAAAGCTTGGACTTATAGATCTCTCATCTCACTGATCCTTTTAGCCATGAGGTGTTCTATGTTAGAATGAAGAAGGAATAGCCCAAGGAAACAAGTTATTGAGGATTCAAGGCGAATAGAAGAAAATATGCTTTGCAAACTTGAAAATGAAGCTGGTCCGTACAAACTTGATCCACAAGTGACCAAGCTGACCTAACCTACCTTGCAAAGAAGGAAAGGAGTGGGAAGGCTAAATGAGACGTTGGCAGCCTCTCTTAAGTCAAGAAAATCAGTTTTAATTAAAATAATATAGGCTGGTTTGAATTGGAGTGAGAAGGTCACATGTGCTGCATTGGAGGTTGAAGACAGCTGTCACTTTCACTCCATGGAGACCACACCAAGACCTGTCACATTCTCTCCAACTCTGAATGTGCCATCCTTGGCCTCTACTAAAGAAGGACTCAGTTTATATTAAGGAAAGAACATCACATGTGCATAAGAGAGTGTAGCCGACCTGTCACTATCATCAATGGGAGACTGCACCACCATCTCTCCTCCTGTCAATTTCTCCTCATTTGGACGTGCCATTCCTTGTCTGTATCCTCCTTGGCTGCTTCTAATTTCCTTACAGAATTATTTGTTTAATAGAACCTATATTTAGTCATTGTTTATTGTTAGCATTTGCCTATTTAAAGGCTGGTTGTAACCTAAGGCAAACTAAGTGAGAATTAAGTTTTCCTTCACTTATTCTCTCTATTCTCTTACTCTCTGGTTTCTTTACACTCTCATACTCAGTCTCACACGACCTATTCTCATTCTC
This sequence comes from Moricandia arvensis, assembly GCA_905132765.1. NCBI lineage: Eukaryota > Viridiplantae > Streptophyta > Magnoliopsida > Brassicales > Brassicaceae > Moricandia > Moricandia arvensis. The sequence goes on along the minus strand of CAJHQP010008617.1, from coordinate 24,338 downwards.
CATCAATCTCCCTTGGTCTTCACTTATACTTCACTAATCTTACTCATTCTCTTCTCTTGACTACAAACTGATTCTCTCTACCATTCTCTTGTTTACTTACGACCAGAATCATCCATGCACCATATTATCTTTATTTCTCTCTATTCTCACATTCTACTCTTTTTCCTTGGCTTGGTTTTCTCCCAAGTGGTTTTTCTAAGCTAAAGGTTTTAATGAGGGAATGCTTCATGGTTTCCAAGCTTGACCAATCCCTATGGTCAAGCTTGAGGGGGAGTGTTGAGATGAAGCAGTAATAAGCAAGAAACACTTTGATCTGACTTTACTTGTGAGACAAGCATGTCCGTACAACCTAGGGTTTATTGTGTGTCTTGCACGTCAAGAAAAGAAGGGAGCAGACCTAAGAGGGTTCCAGAAGTCCCTGCTCGTTTTATCTAAGGCACTGAAGATATTTTGAATAGCAAAGAAGTGGGATCACATGTGAAGAAGGGAATCAGGCCGTTGGGGACCAGTCACTGTCCCTGCTCTGGTTCTGGTCCACGACAGTGGGACAGTTTGGACTGTTCTGTGAGATTTATGTTAGAATGAGAGATTTAGAAGTAGTTTACTGCTGGAGAATGAAGAACATGAAGAACAAGAGAGAGAGAGAGAGAGATTTCGAAATTCAAAGAGAGAGAAGGATAGAAATGATTTTCTTGCTTCAATTAGGTTACAAAGTTGTTTTTAAATAGAGGTAGACAGACAATAAGAATTAATAAACAAATGGACTCTGAAGATGCTCTGGTCTGGGCAGGGCACACTCAGCTGGACAGAAAGGGACAGCTCCTTTGTTTCTTTCTTCCTTAGCAAAACATGTGACTTTGGTTTGTCACAACCCTCCAACGTCTCCAGCAAGTTGCTTCCACTTGTTTAATATATTTCAGAGCTTAGGGAGACCAGAGAGCATATTTAAACTCGTCCCACTCCTTTACTTGCCTTCCAAGACACTCTTAATCATCCAGAACACTCTTCTTGTCTTGATCTCCTAAATTCTGCCATTCATTTCTTCATGTCAACACTCCCCCTCAAGCTTGACCATGTGGAACAAGTCAAGCTTGGAAGCCATGAAGCATTCCCTCATTAAAACCTCAGCTAGGTAAAACCACATGGGAGAAAAACCAAGCCAAGGAAAAAGAGTAGAACACTTCATGGAGGAGAGCTCAGTGACATGTGAGGTCTATGAGCCCAAGCTTTGGATGAATGAACTCACAGACCTTAGTACTCGCAGCCTTTGTGAAGATATCAGCTAGCTGGTCTTCACTTCTTGTGTAGCAAGGTAAGATGATCTTCTGCTCCACAGCTTGTCTTACCTTGTGACAATCCACCTCAATATGTTTAGTCCTCTCATGAAAGACTGAATTGCTAGCAATGTGTATAGCAGCCTGGTTATCACAATGCATAGTGATTGGTGTTGCGGTCTCAACTCCCAAATCCTTAAGCAGTCCTTTGATCCAGATTAGCTCACTTGTAAGCTTTCTCATGGCTCTATATTCTGCCTCAGCACTTGAACATGAAACCACCTTTTGCTTCTTGCTCTTCCAAGTTACCAAGTTGCCTCCAATAAATGTGCAATAACCAGTAGTTGATCTCCTATCAACCCTATCTCCAGCCCAATCAGCATCACAATAGCCTACTATCTCAGTACTCTTGTTGCAACCCATCCAAACTCCTTGCCCTGGTGCTTCTCTCAAGTACCTCAGAATCCTTTCCACCATGTTCCAATGGTGCATCTTAGGAGCTTGCATATGCTGGCTCACTTGGTTCACTGCAAAGCACACATCTGGTCTTGTGATAGTGAGATATATGAGTTTTCCCACCATCCTTCTATAGTGCTTCACATCTTCATAGGAGATCCTTGGGCAAGCTTGGAACTGAGAGTACTTGCCTCATTAAAAACCCAAGTATGGAAAACCTCTTAGGATAAAACCCTACTTAGGGAAAAAGAGTGCAACCACCCTCAGCCTAAGGATTGGCCAGTGGGTTTATGAGTCTTATGATCAAGTTTAGGGACTCATAAACCCTGGATCATGGCCTTATTTCAATAGCACGCAGGCACCAATGCCTTCCTTGTTTCACACACAAAACTGCTTGGAACTCTCCATGTGGCTGGTTCTTTGTCTCCCCCTTTCTTCTGACATCCTGCCATAATCAAAGGGTTTGATCCACGACCAGACTATTCTCATGAGCTCCAAGTACTTTGCATAAGAATATAGACACTGGCTTCTCATATTAACACCCCTCCTCAAGCTTGACCTGATAATGAGAGTATGTGGTCAAGCTTGGAAGATGAGAGCCAGTGATGATCACCAATGCCCTGAGACCACAGCCCTCTTGGCTTGAATTGTGGCCTTTTCTCTTGAGTGTACTTCCTGTCCACCCTCTTGGCATCAGGTAAGTCACTTTTTAGCACTCTCTCCACTGCTCCATTCATCCTCTCAACCATCTTGGGAGTTAATGGACACAATCAGTGTCCAAAGTGTTGATGGGCAGTGGGCAATCTCCATGGTCAGGAATATACATCATATGTAGGTTCTGATCAACATGGGCAGCCGGTCAACAAACACTAAGACAGGCATCAGTAGACAACAAGAGATCAGATCATGGGTTTTCACCAAGTCTGATCTTTAAAACACATTTCATACAAGTACAGCAAGCAATGGACAAATATCTTCATGCTTCTATCCTAGAAACTCTGAATCCTAATCATCAAGACTAAGCATTCAGGCAACAAGAAAATTAATTATCCTAAGGACAGAGGCAAGACTATACTTTCAAGACAACTTAACTTCAAGACAGTTTAAAAAAAACCTTAGGCAGATTCTAAACAAGATTGGGAGAATAGCGATTTAAGTAACCAGAGAATAAATAGAGAGTAGAAAATGATGTAACCAGAGTATTAGTAGCCAGAGAATGGGAGAATGATGGAGAATAAGTAACCTGGAGAATCATAGAATGAGAGAATAGAGAATAGAAAAACAGAGTTTGTTCAAAAGTTCTAATGGACAGAGTTTGCTCAAGAGTTGACATAGTTTTGCTCTGTTTTCTTGAGTTTTGCGGAAGCATAAACAGCCAGGAGCATCCAATACTCATCAAGAGTTTGGTGCTTTATTAGCTGAAACACAATGGATCATTGAACAATTAATTTTCTCACTGATCTTAGACATGTGCCACTTGAATAACTCATGAACTGATGTTTTCCAGGGCTTGCAACAAAAGAACCAACAGAAAAATACATAGACAAGTGTTTTCTGTGGCTTAGACAACAATGAAACCAATGGATCAAAACAGTTTGTCCACTGGTTAAAGAGATGCTCCATTAAAAGAGAGCTATTATCCACTGCATAAAGCAGAGTGTGGAGCATTTTCGAAATCTTCCTCTTCCTCAAGCTTGATTCTAGACACTAACAAGTGCAGACCAAGCTAACACAACATTGAAGTGGGAGAGAATAGATTTTTTTTTTTAAATAAAAGAAAAGAGACTAGAGGTGAGTTTTATCCCAAAGAAGAGCAACAAAGCTCTGATACCATGTTGAAATTCATGAGTGTTTGTCTCATGTAAGGAGTGATTCATTCAACTTGTGACTGCAGGAACTCACCATTCAAGATCGAGACAACCAACTTGTGGTTGAATCCTCATACACAGCTTACTATATAACCAAGAATCCTAGACAATAAACTGGTTATATGAAGCAGAAACTCTCTAGTATGAATCTATCCTTCTGAAGTAACACAACACTTTGAGTTTGTGTACCTAAGATGAAGAGGATTTAGAACCAGTAATCTAGAGTTTAAGAAGTAGAAAAAGAAGAGTTTAGAGTGAGTTTTACAAGTATTAGGCTGCCTTAAGAATATAGAGTTAAGGCAGCCTCTAAACCATAATGTTTAACTCCTTACATTGTGAATATTTTTTTTAGACACAAGAAAGAGAGAGAGAGACACGAATTTAGAGAGAGAAACTTGTATTGATTCAGGTTAAATGTTACAAGTGATGGAGAAGCCTTTATATAGGCAATACACATGATTAAAAAATTACTAAACATAAAAACATAAACAAATAATTCTGTAGAGAATGAGAAGAGGCCAAAGGGGATACAACCAAGGTCTGGCTCGTCCAGGAAGAGAAGAAAGGGACAGGAGGCAGGGTGTGGTCTCCATGGTGATAGTGACAGGTCTGCTACAACTCCTTATGCACCCATGTGACTTTTCTCTGCCTAATTCAAACCAGATACTTCCTTTTGAATTCAAACTGAGTATCCTTAGGTTTCTGGAGGTTATCAACGTCCCTTAAGCCTTCCCACTCGTTTTTTTTGCCTTGCAAGGTAAGTTAGGTCAAGATGTTGCTTGTGAAGGAAGTCTGTACGGACAGAACCAAATTGGCTTCTCTTGATGAACTCTCTTTCAATAATGAACCAGCTTCTTATTTTGGTCATTCCTTTCTTTATTTTAACACATATAGCATCTGGTTCAATCCATTTCATTGTTATCTTGTGCTAATGGTCTGGTTAGTCCATCATAGTGGACTGGTATGCATTTAGAAGTTGGTCTAAGCTACTGGTCCCTATGGTTTTGATAAAACCAGTAACCATTAGCTTGTGTGATGTGCATTTAGTTGCTTGTTATCTCATGCTGTCTTGAATTGAATCTTGTGCATTCATATAGCTATTGCTTAAAATTGTTGCTTGATGCCTGTGTACTGTTCTAGGAGATTTCTAGCATTGTTTGTCTTGTTCTTGTCTTAGCTCATTTGTTTGTGTGCTGTATGGTCTAGGCGAGTTTATTAGAGCCTGTTGTGTTTCTTGTTGCATTGCTAGAGGCCTAGGAGAGTTTCCTGGTCATGTGTTGCATTCATAGTTGTGTAGCTTGATTAGATGAGTTGTCTAGTGTATGCTACTGTCATAAATTGTCATTGCATTCTGCTACTGTCATATGTGTGATAAAATGAGCCTAGATGCCTTGTAACTGATGAGTTATCATACCTGAGCATTTAGTGAATTGGTTGCATGGATTTGAACTAAATGAGTTGTTTAGATTCTGTCCATTGCATTTCTTAAAGCATTGGGATCACAATTGGTGAGTTACCAAGGTCTGATCCTAGTGTGTGTGGTCTGATTCTTGCTGGAGTTTGAGTGATGTTTCAGGTACACAAGTGTTGTCTCTCTCCATCATCAAATCAAGACAAAGAAGAAGACTTTGCCCATGAGTTCAGAGCCTACAGAGTCTGTATATTCCTGACCATGGAAAGATCACTTTTGTGTAGAAAACCGGTTGAATTAAGCGCAGCCTGTTTGGGTGTTGAGCTCCTGGTTCAAAAGACTTACAAGAGGCAGTGGAGAAGAGATTAAGGGAGGAACCGGTTGACTTAAGCGCAGCTGTAGGGGTGATGCGCTCCTGGTTTCAAAACTCAATGTTGCTCACTTCCAAGCTTGGTCCTTCACTTATTCTCTCTGGATCAAGCTTGAGGAGGCGTAATGATGAGCATTTCTGAAGGTCCAAGTCTTCCATTTCCTCACTTCAGATCAGAAGTGAGAGTATGCAAGTGGTGGAATTCACCCTTGCAAGATTTCTCATCAGACGGATCATAGAAACATCAGCAAGGACAGCAACAACTTGGTGTTAGAACAGATGGCCATCAGAGACTACTTGGCAAGAAGATCAGGTGGAGAGGCAAGCTGATTGGAATACTATGAATCAGCCCAAGGCTTGGGAGTTAGAACAGTTACCTTCTGGTTGGGAAGCTATGGATCAGCTTCTATATGGAATTAGAACAGTTACCTTCAGTTGGGAAGCTATGAATCAGCCCATAGCATGTGTGCTTGTACCTGGTTGATAAAGCTTCAAGAAGAGGCTTGAATGGTGATTTCAAAGTACCTACTGGCTCATGAGAAAAGGCAGGCTTTGACTCAATCCCTAAATGGAGGCAAGAATCCAGAAGAAAGGGGGAGACAAGCTCTGATTATAACAAGAAGCTCAAGGCTGATTTCAGTATGTAGCAAGTGGCACTTAATTTGAATGTGAAGCAAGGGTGCCAGATTGCCATCGAAGAAAGGCCATGATCCAGGGTTTGTGAGTCCCTCAACATGATCATAAGGCTCATAAACCCACTGGTCAATCCCCAGGCTGAAGTAGTTGCACTCTTTTTCCCTAAGTATGGTTTTATCCCAAGAGGTTTTCCATACTTAGGTTTTAATGAAGCAAGTACTCTCAGTTCCAAGCTTGCCCAAGGATCTCCTGTGGTCAAGCTTGAGGGGGAGTGTTAGAATGAAGAAGGAATAGCCCAAGGAAACAAGTTATTGAGGATTCAAGGCGAATAGAAGAAAATATGCTTTGCAAACTTGAAAATGAAGCTGGTCCGTACAAACTTGATCCACAAGTGACCAAGCTGACCTAACCTACCTTGCAAGGCAGGAAAGGAGTGGGAAGGCTAAATGAGACGTTGGCAGCCTCTCTTAAGTCAAGAAAATCAGTTTTAATTAGAATAATATAGGCTGGTTTGAATTGGAGTGAGAGGTCACATGTGCTGCATTGGAGGTTGAAGACAGCTGTCGCTTTCACTCCATGGAGACCACACCAAGACCTGTCACATTCTCTCCAACTCTGAATGTGCCATCCTTGGCCTCTACTAAAGAAGGACTCAGTTATATTAAGGAAAGAACACCACATGTGCATAAGAGAGTGTAGCCGACCTGTCACTATCATCAATGGGAGACTGCACCACCATCTCTCCTCCTGTCAATTTCTCCTCATTTGGACGTGCCATTCCTTGTCTGTATCTTCCTTGGCTGCTTCTAATTCCTTACAGAATTATTTGTTTAATAGAACCTATATTAGTCATTGTTTATTGTTAGCATTTGCCTATTTAAAGGCTGGTTGTAACCTAAGGCAAACTAAGTGAGAATTAAGTTTCTCCTTCACTTATTCTCTCTATTCTCTTACTCTCTGGTTTCTTTACACTCTCATACTCAGTCTCACACGACCTATTCTCATTCTCCATCAATCTCCCTTGGTCTTCACTTATACTTCACTAATCTTACTCATTCTCTTCTCTTGACTACAAACTGATTCTCTCTACCATTCTCTTGTTTACTTACGACCAGAATCATCCATGCACCATATTATCTTTATTTCTCTCTATTCTCACATTCTACTCTTTTTCCTTGGCTTGGTTTTCTCCCAAGTGGTTTTTCTAAGCTAAAGGTTTTAATGAGGGAATGCTTCAATGGTTTCAAGCTTGACCAATCCCTATGGTCAAGCTTGAGGGGGAGTGTTGAGATGAAGCAGTAATAAGCAAGAAACACTTTGATCTGACTTTACTTGTGAGACAAGCATGTCCGTACAACCTAGGGTTTATTGTGTGTCTTGCACGTCAAGAAAAGAAGGGAGCAGACCTAAGAGGGTTCCAGAAGTCCCTGCTCGTTTATCTAAGGCACTGAAGATATTTTGAATAGCAAAGAAGTGGGATCACATGTGAAGAAGGGAATCAGGCGTTGGGGACCAGTCACTGTCCCTGCTCTGGTTCTGGTCCACGACAGTGGGACAGTTTGGACTGTTCTGTGAGATTTATGTTAGAATGAGAGATTTAGAAGTAGTTTACTGCTGGAGAATGAAGAACATGAAGAACAAGAGAGAGAGAGAGAGAGAGATTTCGAAATTCAAAGAGAGAGAAGGATAGAAATGATTTTCTTGCTTCAATTAGGTTACAAAGTTGTTTTTAAATAGAGGTAGACAGACAATAAGAATTAATAAACAAATGGACTCTGAAGATGCTCTGGTCTGGGCAGGGCACACTCAGCTGGACAGAAAGGGACAACTCCTTTGTTTCTTTCTTCCTTAGCAAAACATGTGACTTTGGTTTGTCACAACCCTCCAACGTCTCCAGCAAGTTGCTTCCACTTGTTTAATATATTTCAGAGCTTAGGGAGACCAGAGAGCATATTTAAACTCGTCCCACTCCTTTACTTGCCTTCCAAGACACTCTTAATCATCCAGAACACTCTTCTTGTCTTGATCTCCTAAATTCTGCCATTCATTTCTTCATGTCAACACTCCCCCTCAAGCTTGACCATGTGGAACAAGTCAAGCTTGGAAGCCATGAAGCATTCCCTCATTAAAACCTCAGCTAGGTAAAACCACATGGGAGAAAAACCAAGCCAAGGAAAAAGAGTAGAACACTTCATGGAGGAGAGCTCAGTGACATGTGAGGTCTATGAGCCCAAGCTTGGATGAATGAACTCACAGACCTTAGTACTCGTAGCCTTTGTGAAGATATCAGCTAGCTGGTCTTCACTTCTTGTGTAGCAAGGTAAGATGATCTTCTGCTCCACAGCTTGTCTTACCTTGTGACAATCCACCTCAATATGTTTAGTCCTCTCATGAAAGACTGAATTGCTAGCAATGTGTATAGCAGCCTGGTTATCACAATGCATAGTGATTGGTGTTGCGGTCTCAACTCCCAAATCCTTAAGCAGTCCTTTGATCCAGATTAGCTCACTTGTAAGCTTTCTCATGGCTCTATATTCTGCCTCAGCACTTGAACATGAAACCACCTTTTGCTTCTTGCTCTTCCAAGTTACCAAGTTGCCTCCAATAAATGTGCAATAACCAGTAGTTGATCTCCTATCAACCCTATCTCCAGCCCAATCAGCATCACAATAGCCTACTATCTCAGTACTCTTGTTGCAACCCATCCAAAATCCTTGCCCTGGTGCTTCTCTCAAGTACCTCAGAAATCCTTTCCACCATGTTCCAATGGTGCATCTTAGGAGCTTGCATATGCTGGCTCACTTGTGATGTGATCATGGACCAGCTTACTAAAGAGGACAAAGGGAGCTTAGATGATGTGATCATGGACCGGATCACTAAGAAGAACAAGGAGAGTCTAGATGAGCCACATGAAGCCACAATGCACCAGCAGCCTGGTGATGATGCTCTAAGCCATTCCAGAAGGTCCCATGACTCGTTCCAGAGTCAAGAAACTTAAGGAGAATGTTGTTGGATTACTCACTTCACATCCACAACAAGAAGAAAGTCTTGGACAAGGTTTTGATCCGAGATGTCTTGATCACCATTCAAGCCATCTCTACATCAAGCTGAGTTAGTCTCAAGGCAAGACATTTGGTGCATGCTCTTGTCCTTGCTTTGGTTTTGTCCCACGAGGTTTTCCGGAGGAAGGTTTTTAACGAGGCCACAACTTGTCTTACACATCACTTAGGCTCTATCTCGGCCCAAGACTAGCAGAAGTTTACATTTTATTTCATTTTAAAGCTTATGTTATTTTTAAACCATAGTTTTCCTTTTTACTATTTTCGAAACCCTAGAGAGCCTGTTCTCTGGTTTCTTTTTATTTAAAGGGTTCCCCTAAACCCTATTGTACTCAAGCAATCAATAAACTTCGAGTTCTTTTCTCTCTTGACGGCTCTCTCTCTCTAGAAAGTGAGTTGAAGGTTTCTGGTGTGTAATATCCAGAGTTAAGGGCTTCTTATTTGGTGTGTCATATCCAGATCAGTTGCCTAGGAGTATCAAGAGATCATCCATCCCTCTTGTGTCACCATTCAATCCACATGCCTTGAAGAACTTGAGTCTCTGATTCGTTCTTGCAAGGATTATCCATTCCCATCAACCAAAGAGCATCCTAGGGACGCATCAAGTGGGTATCAGAGCAACTTTGGTTGGGAAGTGCTCGTTTTTCTCTCTTATTGTTTTGTTTCATCCGTGTTTCATCTCTATCATCTTGAATAAGCAGTAGATCTAATCTGTTTAGGGCTGCTCGAAATTCAGAGAGATTAGACAAGGTTTAAGAGATTTTCCTTTTTGCTTGCGGAAACCCTAGTTGTTAAACCCTAGCCGCATAAGGTCTTGTCTCTTTAGATCACTTTGTTTCTCTGCAAATCAACTTAATTACCTTGAACACGAGTAGATTAAGGTTGTTTAGTCTGCTAGAGAACCTTAGAGAAGTTTAGACAAAGTTTAAAGAATTTCCTTTTTGCTTGAAATCAGAAACCCTAGTTCCTTTTTACCTAGCCGAATTATCCTTTTTGCTTTTGTCTTGCAAAACAAGCTTGATTTCGTGTTCTCCTTTTTCCTTTTTGCTTGTCTTTTTACCTAGAAACCTTTTACTGGTTATTTTCGTTTTCCTTTGTGCAGGAAGCAATAGGGACCGAGTCTGAGGAGGAAGCAACGTTGGTACCATGGCAGGAGATCAGAAAGGAGTCCTCACTAAGGATGAAAGGCTGTTACTTAAAGCTATGAATGCTCAGCTGCAGCAGATGATGAAAACCAGCCATGATAAACTCTGGCAGGAGTTTAGACAGGATCTCCAACAAGCTAGTGGTCGTGGAGAGCCACACTTCAAGCAACCAGCCAACACATGGAGAAGACCACGCCAATCTTCTCTCACTCCTAAATCAATTGATCTTTGTTCTGATTATAAACCACTTACTGATATTCGACTCTATGCTTTTTCAGGAAAAGGTGACTATCTAGAGTGGGAAAGAACCATGGACAAGTGGCTGCATTACAATAGAATATTGAAGAAGGAAAGATTAGCTTTTGCAATTTCTCAACTCAAAGGAAACGCTTATAAGTGGTGGTTGCAAGAAGAAGATGATCGCAGGTTCTACAAGGAACCAACTATCACCACGTGGGAGAGCCTAAAGTTGTTACTAAGGGAAAAGTATGCATCCAAAGGCAACACTTCCCTAAAGTCTCCAGTGAAGGAAGTCACATCTAGCAAGGCAGTAACCTGTTACAGCAAAGATAAAACAGAAAAACATTCCTGGTTCAGTGAGGAAGATAAAAAGAAGTTATTACAAGTAATGATGGATATGGAGAAGCAATTCAAGAGGACCAACCCTGGACGTTCATCAAAGCACCCAGAACCAGACTCAGCTGCACAATCAGATTTAACTGCACTAACTCAAGAAGCTCAAACAGAAACATCTTTGGTAAAAAGAAAGTTTGGGACAGAACAAGAGTGTTCTCTTTTCTTACCTCAGCCTGAATTCAATTTCAGTACTTCTTGTGATGAACTAACTTTTCTTAAACCGGTGCAACCGAGTAGCCTTGTTTTAGTGTCACAGGTTGCAAAAGAAGAATCAGTAGATAGAGAACCAGAGCAATCAACACAAGGAGAAGAGTTGGAACATCAGAACAGCTTGCAGTCTAACCCAACTCCTAAACCCTTGTCTCATAACCAGCAAAAGCACTGTAAGGAAGCTAAAGTGGTTAGTTCTTTGCCTATAATGTGTGTTAAAGTGAGTACTAAAGACATAAAACGTTTTGGTCTTGACAAAGTAAAAGATTTTTGTGTTTCAAATTCTGTTTTTGATAACTTGCTTAGATCTTTTACAGGACTGGAACCAGAAAACCTCTTTGATCAAAAACGTTTTCCAAATCAAAATAAAAACATTTCTGGTCATGTTTTGAGTCTTGAGCAGTTTCTGAAATATAGCAAAAGCTTTGATCACTTTGAAAACGTTTTAGAGCTTGAGTTGAAACAAACTGATTTCTGTTTTAGAAAACCTTGTGATTCGTTTGCTAGAACTGAAGAGAAGAGTTTTGTTGTGAATTTTCCTAGGCATGATTTGAACACTGGTGATTGTTTTGCATCCACATATGTCTTGAAAGAACCTAGGAAGTTGTATGAACCGAAATTGCATCATTCTGATTTTAGGTTTGAAATTTTGAAATCTGCAAATATCTCTGAGCTTGAGATTGATTGTTTGTGTGCTGAAAATGATTCTAAACGTGTAGGACTGTTCTTTGAGGATATTCTAGTGTATAACACTTTCTTTGATAAACCTGTTGCACAATTGAAACTAGAACTCTCTGCTTCTGAATGTGTGAACTTGATCCTTGATGATATTTGGGTCTGTAATATTTTCTTTGATAGGCATAATAGATGGAAGAGTCATACGGTTTGTGCTCTGGAGACATCCTTGTCTATAATACTTTCTTTGACCTGATAACACACTTGACTTGTTCAAAAGAAGCTGAGAAAGGTACAGGTGAAAGGAGGAGCTACAATGATCAGAGTATCAATGATGAGTCTTTGGCTAAGTTGGAGAAGCACCAAACAAATCTTGAAAACTGTCTAATCGCCAGCAGTGATATAGGAGTAGTCAGAAGATCATATCTCATCAACAAAACGATTTAGGCAATGAAACCAACTGCATTAGAAACTTAACTCCTCAGGCTATCACGTCGATTTGGAATTATGTCCAAAGTTTCTCAGGTGAAAGAGTTATGGGTTCTACAAGTCAGGTGATCCTATCTCTGCTTTGTTTGAATTTTGCTAAGTTTAGAACATCTCAAACCTATCTATGGCGACCAGGTGAGCATGCTAAGATAAGTGGTCATGTTTTCAATGATTCTTTTATCACTCTTTACACGGATATGATACTCTTGTTCTTGTCAAAAGAGCCAAGTATAGATTTCAGGAAAGCTTTGAAGGGTGTAAGGAGAAGCTACCAGCGTGAGGAAGATATGAGGTTCAAACCACCATATTTGGACCAGGATAAGAACCAAGGTGTCACTTGCTTCATCATCATCAAAGAAGCACCTCCAGATGCTACATACAAGCCAAAACCGAGAAGAAAAGGATTTGGACTATTTCTCTTACTCTATGATAAAATTTTATGTGCTAACTTATTGTGTGTCAAAGAGTATGATGCAGGTTTGAGTAATGAATCAGGAATCAAACAGATCAGTCCCTTCTACAATCTGAACCAGTCAGCAGCAATGCCTATCAAAGAAGGCTTGCAAGGTAAAACAGATTTGAGGACAAATCTTTTTGAAGAGGGAGGGGATGATGTGATCATGGACCAGCTTACTAAAGAGGACAAAGGGAGCTTAGATGATGTGATCATGGACCGGATCACTAAGGAAGAACAAGGAGAGTCTAGATGAAGCCACATGAAGCCACAAATGCACCAGCAGCCTGGTGATGATGCTCTAGCCATTCCAGAGTCCCATGACTCGTTCCAGAGTCAAGAAACTTAAGGAGAATGTTGTTGGATTACTCCACTTCAACATCCACAACAAGAAGAAAGTCTTGGACAAGGTTTGATCCGAGATGTCTTGATCACCATTCAAGCCATCTCTACATCAGCTGAGTAGTGTCTAGGCAAGACATTGGTGCGTGCTCTTTTCCTTGCTTTTGGTTTTGTCCCACCGAGGTTTTCCGGAGGAAGGTTTTTAACGAGGCCACAACTTGTCTTACACATCACTTAGGCTCTATCTCGGCCCAGACTAGCAGGAAGTTTACCATTTATTTCATTTTAAAGCTTATGTTATTTTTAAACCATAGTTTTCCTTTTTACTCATTTTCGAAACCCTAGAGAGCCTGTTCTCTGGTTTCTTTTTATTTAAAAGGGTTCCCTAACCCTATTGTTACTCAAGAAATCAATAAACTTCGAGTTCTTTTCTCTCTTGACGGCTCTCTCTCTCTAGAAAGTGAGTTGAAGTTCTGGTGTGTAATATCCAGAGTTAAGGGGCTTCTATTTGGTGTGTCATATCCAGATCAGTTTGCCTAGGAGTATCAAGAGATCATCCATCCCTCTTGTGTCACCATTCAATCCACACGCCTTGAAGAACTTGAGTCTCTGATTCGTTCTTGCAAGGATCTATCCATCCCTATCAACCAAAGAGCATCCTAGGGGCGCATCAGGTTCACTGCAAAGCACACATCTGGTCTTGTGAAAGTGAGATATATGAGTTTTCCCACCATCCTTCTATAGTGCTTCACATCTTCATATGCCTTATCTTCAATCTCCCCCTCACGCATCACTTTGTACCCCTCCTCTAGAGGTGTTTTAGCAGCTCTACCACCAAGATCTCCAGCTTTTTAATACATCAAGAGTGTATTTCCTTTGGGACAGAAACAGTCCCTCCTTGGATCTACACATCTCAATCCCTAGAAAATATTTGAGCTCTCCCAATCCTTGATATCAAATGTTGCCATGAGAAAAGCTTTGGTGGAGCTGATCCCCTCTTTATCACTGCCTGTGATAATGATATCATCCACATAAATGAGGATCACAATGATCCCTTTCTGGCTGGTGAGAGTAAACAAGGTGTGATCAGCCTCAGATTTCACAAACCCTCTTCCATTAAGGGTTGTGCTCAGTTTGTGATACCAGGCTCTTGGAGATTGCTTCAGACCATAGATGCTTTCCTAAGCCTCAAGACATTGCCTGGTTTAACCATGCCTTCCATACCAGGTGGTGGACGCATGTATACCTCATCTTCTAGCTCTCCTTGTAGGAATGCATTCTTGACATCCATTTGCCAAAGATCCCATTCCAAATTCACAGCAAGAGAGAGCAAAATCCTTATGGTGTGAAGCTTGCCATGTTGAAATAAGTGAGGTACATGAAGACATTAATACCAAGAAGAGATCAAGAGAAGAGAGGAAGAAGACTTGAAGAAGACTCAGGCAGTTTGAAATTCAAAACTAGATCTGCTGGAAAACAGCTGTCATGCACTTATGTTTCTCTCTCTCTCTCTCTCTCTTCTATCTGTCTTTAAAACTCTTGTAAAGCCCACGAAAATGAGAATAAGAAGCTGAGTATTCTCTCCATTCTCTCTATTCTCTTTATTCTCCCTATTCTCTGTTTTTTTCTCTAAAGATTTCATGGTATCAGAGCCTGCGTTACTGATAATCTGGGTGTGTGTTCTTCATTTAACAGTAAAGGTTGAAACTTTCTAGAGATTCAAGGAAAGTTTGAAGTTTGAAGCTTTCTTTCACTAGATCTAAAGTCTTTTCTGGTTGATTCATCTCAAAGTCTCAACCTTTCCTGGATTTGAAACTCGAGTGTTCTTCAGCTTCATAAAGACTCAAGCTTTTCCAGATCTGTTTTTTTTTTCTTTTTCGAAATCTGGCTTCTTTCTTGAGTGTTCTTGGTGTCCTTGAGAGTTCTTGGTGTTCTTGAGTGCTTTTGGCGTTCTGGGTTTGGTCAAGTCTTTCTGATGAAGACAACCAGTCTCAACAGTGAAAGAAAGCAAAGATCTAGTTTTTCAGTGAAGACTGAAGAGGAAAATGGTGGAATCTGTCCAGATGGGCAAAGGCAGCTTTAGGAAGCTGTATGCTGTGGAGAAGTCATGTAAAGGAGAAACCTTTAAGAGAAATGGCTACAGAAGAAGGTCAGGCGTGGAGTCTGAAGTATGAAGAAAGAGCTGTTCAAGAAATCAGTACAAGGGGTGAGATTGTAACAGCTTATGGGAGTAGATCCAATCTGAGAAAAAGAAAGGAAGAACTCCAGAAGATTGTTCAGCATACACATGAGATGTGTAAGAAGAACAAGAAACAAACTTTGATTTGGAATGGTGCAAGATGCAAGAAGGGAAGGCTGAGGAGACTTTCCATGACTTGGGATCAGAAGGAAAAATACTCAAAGGAAGAGTAGAAAGGCTGGTCAGTTAAAGGAGATATGGAGGTCAAAATGGCCAAGAAAGCTGTGCAACAGATGTTTAGAGGAGAGTGCTCTTACTCTGCCTACATGGGTAGCTCAGTGGAGAAGAAAGTGGATATGAGACATCAGGAGACAACAGGAGCTGATGGTTTCGTTACCAGGAAGGAATGGGAAGGATACATAAGGAAATCCAAGCCTTGGTCACTGCCAAGAAGCGCAGCAGACAGTCCAATGCTAATGAAGAGATCACTAAGCCTATCATCATTGACTCTGGAGCAACGCATCACATGATCAGTGATAGGAGCTTGATGAGTGACATTAAAGCCACTACAGGAAGTGTTAAGATAGCCAATGGTGATCAGATTCCAATAGAGGGGATAGGAACTTGAAACTGTTTGAGAAGGATTCAGCTGCTTTCTACCTGCCTAGTTTACATCCAATTTGATATCTGTGAAGAGGGCAACAGTGGGACCTTTAATTGTCAAGTTGTCTTCAGGCCAAATGAGGTGAGTTTCAAGACCTGGAGTCTGGACAAGTTATTGGTAGAGGAGATGTCAAAAATGAGCTCTACCACCTTCACACAACTAAGCTCTCTAAACCCTTTAACTCTGTTTGTTTAAGTAGTGCTACTGATTAGGATTGAAAGCAATTACTTGGCAGCTTAGGTTGGGTCATCCTCATACTCGAGCAATAGAACTGATTCTTCCTGCTTTATCATTCAATCATTTAGAGTGTGAGGCTTGCATATTAGGGAAGCACTGTAGGACTGTTTTCCCAGCATCTGAAACTATATATGGGAACTGCCTTTGATCTTAGTTCACTCTGACGTGTGGACATCCCCATGTGTGTCTAGGGACAATCAGAAGTATTTTGTGACATTCATTGATGAAAAGTCTAAATACACTTGGATCACTTTGCTTCCATCTAAGGATAGAGTTCTGGATGCCTTTATAAACTTCCAAGCATATGTTACTAACCATTTACAATGCTACTGTGAAGGTACTAAGGTCTGATAATGGAGGTGAATACACCAGTCATGCCTTCAAGAATCACATGGATAAGCATGGAATAGTGCATCAGACCAGCTGTCCCTACACGCCACAGCAGAATGGGGTTGCTGAAAGGAAGAATAGACACTTGATGGAGGTTGCTAGATCCATGATGTACCACACCAATGTCCCTAGGCGTTTCTGGAGTGATGCTGTTCAGACTGCTTGCTATCTCATCAATAGGATCCCAACCAAGGTACTGAAGAATCTGTCTCCATATGAAGTGTTGAACAAGACCAAGCCTTACATAGATCATCTGAGAGTCTTGGGAGTCTATGCTATGTCTTGGTTCCTGGAGAACAGAGAAACAAGCTGGATGCAAAGAGCACTAGAGCTATGTTCATGGGTACTCAGTAACCCACAAAAAGGATATAAGTGCTATGATCCAGTAACAAGGAGAGTATTGGTATCCAGGGATGTGAAGTTCATGGAAACAAAGGGGTATTATGAGGAGAAGAACTGGAAGGACCTAGAGGATATGTCTAATGAACCAGAGAATAAGGCAGTGAATCTGAGGAACCTATTGGAGAAGCTTGGGATAGACATGTCCCAGAATCAGGAGATAGAAGGAACACTCCTTCTGATCAGGTTAGAGAAGCTGAAAGAATAATCCCTCTTGATCATGAGAGGGGGAGTGAATCTGAATCAAATGTGCAAGAAGCAGCACCAAGAGGATTCAGCACATCATGATCAAGATGTGGCTCAGTCAAGTGAGATGAGCAGGAAGAATATCATGACCAGAGAGGTTAATGATACAGAAGCCAGAGGATCAGACTCAAGTTCAGCCATTGCGGAGGGAGTGAAAGGTTGAAGAATAGGATGCCAGAAACAGAAACTCAAGAAGAAACTCAAGAAGAGGGTTCAGCCTCTGAGAATGAAGCACTAGGGAGAGAAGGATCCTTCCAACTGGGTAAACACGAGAGTGTACTACCAATGCCCAGGCTGTGAAGCATCCTTCTCAAGCTGTGTGTTCCTTTGCAAGAGTATCCAGAAGAACACATGGTGTTTATGTGTAATCTGGATGAAAGTGACGTTCAAGATCCTATGAGGAAGCTATGGAAGACAAGGAAATGGAGAGAGTCAGTGGGCCAGTTGAAAGGGATGCAATGAATCAAGGAATGACACTTTGTATGGAGAGTGAATACCGGAAGGGAAGAAGGCCCTGTGACTAGTAGATGGATCTTCCACAAATCAAGTATTCTGCCAATGGAAAGGTGCGATAGGGCAGAAGACCAGATGGTAGCAGGAGGCGTTTACACAAACCTATTGGAGAAGATTAGTTTTCAGTAGGTGGTGTTTGGCGTCCCTCCTGGTATCCTTTGCGCTTCAGTTCCACCCTTAGCTTCGAGGCATTACTGACCCCAAGACTTTCCATCACACGCCTAAGATTGCTTGCTCTATCAGAGGCTGATTGGGATAGGTTTTCCAACTCATCCCAACTCTTGTCATCATAATACCTCTTGATTCTACAAACTTCACATCCCTAGACACCATGACTCTCCTAGTCTCTGTGAATAGCACTTGTACCCTTTTTGTTTGGGAGTACCAATGAACATTGCCCTTGTACTCTTAGCCTCTAGCTTGTTCTTTGCCTCTCCTGGTATCAAAACAAAAACAAAGACACCCAAAACACACGCATATGATCTATAGATGGTCTGGTTTTGTTGAGTACCTCAAATGGAGAGTGATCCTGTTAGAATTCTGGTGGGAATCCGTAATCAAATAGCAGGCTGTCAATACTGCATCTCCCCAAAATCTTTTGGGTACACTTGTATGGAACATCATGCTCCTGGCAACCTCCATGAGGTGTCTATTATTTCTCTCAGCTACACCATTCTGTTGAGGTGTGTATGCGCAGCTGGTTTGATGGATCACCCCATGCTTTGCTAATGTTGTTGAAATGCATTGCTTGTGTATTCCCCTCCATTATCTGATCTAAAAAATTTTATCTTTGGCATTGAAATGGTTAGACACATAACTCTGAAAATTTATAAAATCTTCTAAGACCCTATCTTTTGATTGCAGCCGTGTGATCCATGTGTATTTAGACTTCTCATCTCATGAATGTCACAAGTATCTATGATGTTCTCTAGATGCACATGGAGCAGTCAAACATCAGAGTGAATAACGTCAAAGCAATTTTCATAGATAGTACTTGATCTAGGGAACACATTTTTGCAAATGCTTGCCTAAGATACAAGCCTCACAATCACTTTTAAAGAAATACTAGGAAGCATGATGTTCAAGGCACGAGAATGGGGATGTCCTAATCTAGCATGCCACATTACATCTTAGGGAAATTAAAACTTGAATTTAAAGCAGAATATAAATCAGTTGCAAGCTTGGTGTACTTCAAGCAAGTACAAGTCTCCCTTGGTCACACCTTTGCCAAGCAACCTACTAGTTTCAATATCCTGAAAGTAGACATCATTAGAGTGAAGGTAACCTTGCAATTCAAGTCATTAGTTGCTTTCTTAACTGATAACAGGTTGGATGTGAACTAGCATGTAAAAAGCTTTAGAATCTTTTTCAAATAACCTAAGATCACCTATCCCTTTAATTGGCACTCTTTCTCCATTGGCTATCATAACATTTCCTAAGGCAGGAACAATATTTTAATTAAGTTTAGATCACTAATCATGTGGTGACTAGCTCCTGAATCTATAACTAAGGGTTTTGTCAATTCAGAACCAACTAAGGCATTCAAGGAGATACCACTATTTGAAGCATGTAAAGAGGTACCAAGGGTGTTACCAGAGTTGTCCTTGAGGATTTTGATGAGAGCCTCAATGTCAGAGCGCTTGATGACTTCATCTTGAGTTGTCCTCAAGGTTGAGCAGCTACTGGATGCTAAGGCCTTTCCTCACCAGTCCAAGTCCATTGAAGGAGCGCATGGTTCCTGGAGCAGATGGCTCACCCATATCACCAGAGAAGTTGGCTCTTGCATCATTGTAAGGAGTCCTGAACTCTGAGGCTTGAGGTGAGGGTGGAGAAGCCAGCATTGTCCTTCCCATGACCCTTCTTCTTGCAATGGTCACAAATCCACACCTTCTTGTCTTCAGCCTTAAAGTAACCTTTGTTTGCAACTCCTTCAGCTTGGTTTGGCTAAGACCAAAGTCGCCTTTGCCTCCAAAGAGACTAACTGAGCCTTGCTCCTTCTGGATTTGAGCACAAACCTCTTCTAGTGTTGGGTAGCTTCTCAGCCCGGAGTATGTGTTTGATGAGATCATTGTACCCTGGTTTAGAGTAAGAAGCAAAGCAAAGACCTTGTCTTGCTCTCTCCTCTCATTAAGAACGTTTGGATCCAGGTGCTTGGTCTCAGCATTTCTAACTCAGCCCACAATGCTTTGAACTTGCCAAAGTGTTGATTGAAGTCCAGCTCTCCTGGTGAATGAGTTAATACCTTCTTGACTTCAAAAGACTGCTACTCAGGTTTGAAATGTTGCCATACACCTTTTGCAGTGTATCCCACAACTCTTTGGAGCTCTCACAGTAAGAGTAAGCTGCCAAGATAGATGTTCCAGGACTGTTTTGAATAATGGACATCACCATGAAGTCCTCCTGACCCCATTTTCCATCAACAGTCACCACCTTCTCCACACCATCTTTATCTTGGACGTTTTTGTTGGGGCTTCTCCAACAGAAACATGTCCCATAAGCCCCTACCTCCAAGTGCTGTCTTGGCTAGTCTAGACCACAGCAGATAGTTAACACCAGTTAAGGTCACTGGAATAGCCACGAGTTTTTGAGTTCTCCATCTTGAATCTCTCTTTTCCAGCAGTAATAGAGTGTTTCAAGGATTTCGAAATGAACTAAGTGATGAAACAGAGTAATGAAAACAGAGTGATGAAACAGAGGAATAGATGAAACAGAGTAAGTTTGCGGAAGAAATGAAAGAGAATAGGAAGAATAAGGTTTCAAGAGCTTTATGGGCCTCTGATACCATGTAAATTTAGAGATTCAAGAGAGCTTTAATGGAAGAACATGATGAACAAACTGAAGAACAAGAGAGAGAAGAGAGATTCGTGTAGTAGAGAATAAAGAGAGAGGAAAGTGTTTTCCTTGCTTAATTAGTTTCTGAGTACATGCCTATTAATAGGCAAACAAAACAAAAACAACTAATAAACAATTCAGACAAGTTGAGCAGAGAAAATATTAAACAATTGGGTCTGGAGCAGTCTGAAGAAGGGCAGGGGCTCGTCCAGCCATGTTAGAAAGTGACAGGTGAAGAATGGCCCCCCCCTCTCTCCATTTGAATTTATTTGAACTCTTCTGCCCTTGCCTTATGCTCCAACGTCTATTTGCCTTTGTCAACATCCTCCTTTGGTCTGAATAGAAAAAGCTTCCTTCCTTTTCAATTTAAACTTTCCCTTGTCTTGCAAGACACGTTAGCGTCACTCTTGACCTAACTGTACGGACAAATGGTTATTTCATACTTGATCATTCTGGATGATTCTCTTGCCTTGATATCTTCTTCTCTATTATTCATGTCTTCTTGTCAACATTTATTTCCAGATTATTTTATTCTTCATGTCAACGCTTACTCTACTGTGAAGCTTCCAAAGAGTTGTGAACACTCTCCAGAAGGTGTTATGGCAACATATCAAACTTGAGCAGAGTATTGAAGTCAAGAGGACTATTAACTCACTCCATCAAGAAGACATGTATTTTAATCAGCATTTTGGCAAGTTAAGCCTTATGGGTAAACACGAGAGTGTACTACAATGCCAGGCTGTGAAGCATCCTTCTCAAGTCGTGTGTTCTTTGCAGAGTATCAGAAGAACACATGTTTTTATGTGTAACTTGATGAGAATGAGGTCCAAGATCCTATGAAGAAGCATGAAGGATAAAGAAATGGAGAGAGTCAGTGGGTAATGAAAGGATGCAATGATCAGAAATGACACACTGGTATGAGAGTGAGCTACCTAAGGGGAGAAGGCTGTGACTAGTAGATGGATATTTACATCAAATACCTTGCAAATGGGCAGATTGATAGGAAGAAGACCAGTTAGTAGCAAGAGGTTTTACACAGACTTATGGTGAAGATTACATTGATACACTTGCTCCTGTAGCTAAGCTTCAACACAGTCCGGATTGTATTGTCTATTGCTACAAACTAGAGTGGGACTTATGGCAGATGGATGTGAAGAATGCTTCTTGCAAGGTGAGCTTGAAGATGAGGTTATATGCTGCCGCCCCCTGGTCTTGAGCATCTAGTGAAACCAGGAAATGTGTTGAGATTGAAGAACAGTATATATGGCTAAAGCAGTCACCTAGAGGCCTGTATAGAAAGCTGAGTACACTCTAAATGAAGAGGGTTCAGAAAGTCTGACTAGATCACACTCTCTTCACTCTGGTCTACTCCATCAGAATCATGTGATATTGGTGTATGTGGATGATTTGATCATCACAGGAAGTGATAAGGCTGGGATTAAAAGCTACTAAGGAGTTTCTCAAGTCAGTGTTTGATATCAAAGATTTGGGAGAGAATGAAGTATTTCTTGGGGATTGAAATATGCAGATCTAAGGAGGGTTTGTTTATGTCTCAAAGGAAGTATACGATGGATATGTTGAAGGAGACTGATGTGGCTTGGAAGAAGATAGCAAGACACCTCTTGAAAGAGGTATAAGGTTCTACTTGAGGGGAGATTGAAGAGAACAGTTTGTTTTGAGGAGGATTATGCTTAACAGGAAGATGGTTGGAAGCTGATCTACCCTGACTATCACAAGACCAGATATATGTTGCAGTGAATCAATAGTCAGCATATGCAGATCCAAAGGTCATCACTGGAAGATGGTTGACAGGATACTAAGTATTTGAGTGGCACGCCTGGACAAGGAGTGTGGATGGGATGCAATGGCAGTACAGAAGTAGTTGGTATTGTGATGCTGATTGGGAAGGAGATAGAGTTGATAGGAAATCAACCTACTGGATTGTACATTCATTGGAGGAACCTGGTTACTTGGAAGAGTAAGAAGCAGAAGGTATTTCTGTTCAACTGCTGAGCTGAGTCATAGCTATGTTGAAGCTGACCAAACAGTTGGTATGGTCAAGGCATTCTGAAGCATCTGGAGATTGAAACAGACCACTCCATGACAATGCACTGTGATAATCACAGCAGCAATTCACATTGCGTCTAACTCAGTCTTCCATGAGAGAACAAAGCACATAGAAGTGCATTGTCATAAGGTGAGACACGGTGATTGTATCAGAGTGATATTGCCATGCTATACAAGAGTGAGGATCAACTTGCTGATGTGTTCACCAAGGCTCTGCGAGATTTAAAACAATGGATATGATCCTTTCTAGGTTGGGACTCATTGATCTCACTCCAAACAACTGATCCTCGCCATGGGTCTTTACTCTTTTCCTTATCAAGGTCTTATCCCTAAGGAGGGTTTCTTTGTAAGTTTAATGAGGAAGATCTCATGGCATTCCCAAGCTTACTGTTCCACATGCGTCAAGTTGAGGGGAGTGTTGAAATGAGTGAGTACAAAAAGAGAAAAGAGATAACGATAAGGAGAGAGTCTTGGACAGGCTGGCACAGCTGGAAAGTAAAAAAGCTTTTGTGGCCAGCAAGGAAGGAGCTAAAAGGAGTTTATGTGGCCAGAAAGAAGATACCAAAGCATCTTTGATTCCTCACGAAAACCCTTGTATCTGACTCTATACTATGTTGTAACTCTCTCATTTTCATCAATAAACCGAGTTAAGCTCTCTCTCTCTCTCTCTCGTTACTCTCTTTATTCTCTCTATTCTCTCTAATCTCTCTAATCTCTTCATACAATCAATCTGTTTCTCTCTAAACTCGTGCCTTTACACTCACTAACCTGTCTTCTTCCTATCAATCTGCCCATTTGCAAGGTATTGGATTTGTAAATATCATCACTAGTCCACAGCCTCTTCCTTAGGTAGCTCACTCTCATACCATGTGTCATTTCTGATCATTGCATCCCTTCATTACCCACTGACCTCTCTCCATCTTATCCTTCATGCTTCTTCATAGATCTTGGAACCTCATCTCATCCAAGTTACACATAAAAACCATGTCTCTTCTGGATACTCTGCAAAGGAACACACGACTCTGAGAAGATGCTTCACAGCCTGGGCATTGTAGTACACTCTCGTGTTTTACCAGTTGGAAGGATCCCTCCTAACCCTTGTGCTCCTCGCAAAGCTGACCTCTCTCTTGAACTTCTGGGAGTATCTCATTACTCCTCTCCACTAGACTGATCCAAATTCATCAGCCTCATGTGTCACCTCTTGATCATGCATCGACGCTGAATCCTCTTGATGCTGCTCCTGCACTTCTGATTCAGACTGCTTCTCCCCCTCATGATCAAGAGGGTTGTCCTCAGTTCTCTAGCTTGATCAGAAGGAGAGTGCCTTATCCCATCATCTTGGACATGTTTACCGCCAGCTTCTCCAATAAGAAACTTCACGATCAATGCCTTATCTCGCTTCTTATAGACATGTCTTCATAAGTCTCCCATTTCATTTTCCTCATAATACCCCTATTGCCTCATGAAACTGTCACATCGTCTGGAAACCAACACTCTCCTTGTACACTGATCATAGCACTTGTACCCCTTTTCGAGCATTACTGAGTAACCAATAAACATAGCTTTATGTACTCTTTGCATGCCAACTATGTTCCTCTGCTCTCCAGAACCAAGACATAGCACCGACACCCAACACACTCTACAAATGATCTCATATATGCGCTTGGTTTGGTCAACACTTCATATGAGACAGATCTTCAATATCTGGTTTGGAATCGGTTGATAGGTAGCATGCAGTCTGAACAGCATCACTCCAAAATCGCCTAGACATTACATCGACATCATC